>JARJHM010000770.1:0-149529 GCA_033356055.1 Carex pumila | reverse complement strand
CCTTCACTAGATTTTTATCCCATAGGGTTTTTTCTAGTAAGGTTTTAATGAGGCATATTCTTATGTAATGGACATCCAAGGGGGAGTGTTATGAATAAAATATTAATGTGGATGTCCATAACTCCCAACATTCATTCCCCACTATCCCCACTACTCCATGCACTACAATTAGAATTGATGGCCACTACTATTGGAATTTATTTCTCCATTTATTTAGATGAAATTTTTCATTTACAATTTGTAGCCTATAAATAGAGGTTTTGTAATATTGTATTGTACACACATGAGAAATGTATGAATAAAAAGATTGCCATTTTTTCATCTCTATTTTGCTTATTCTTCTTTATGCTTGTTTACATTTATTTCATAACAGTCAAAATTTTTATTGCCAGTTTATATGACTAAAATGTTTTTAGACTTCATACGCAAGCACTGTTGTTAACTTGTTATTAGTTAAGCCCACGGGCTTTAAACAAAAGAAAGTTAAGCCCACGGGCCTTAATAAAAAAAAACTGAGCGACTTGTTATTAGTTCTGAGACGACTTTAAATTATATTTTATCTAGCGAACATGGTTGTACTTGTACGAAGATGTCGCTTTCACATAAAAGTTCAATCTCGTTAAGTGTGATATTGTTTGCAGGCCTAAGCAAATTGGAGGATTAGGTGTTACTCATCTCAAAATAATTAGAGAATTAAACTTTTCAAAGGTACCGCTGTTAGAAGAGAAGGGTTCTAATACTTATGTCTTTAATATCTTATTATACTTTATATTTTATATTTTTATTTTCAAAGTTCGAGCCGTCGATTTGAACTGCTGAATATGATATCCATACTAAAATATGCTTACGCATGGAATTTTATAATTTTAAAAAAAAATTTACTATTTTTTAACATGGGTAAAAAACCTGTATTTTTTAACAGTATAAACAGTGATTTTCTACGCATCTTAAAAATAGTAAAAAAGTTTAAAAAATTATAAAATTTTGTCCTCAAGTATATTTTAGAATAGATATCATGTTGAGTGGTTCAAATCGGTAGTTTTGACTTTAAAAATGGAAATATAAAATATAAAGTATGATGAAGTATGAAAAAAAATGAGATATTTTAGAAACACAATTTATCTTAAATTTATTAGTAGATATTCATTACACTTTCAAATTACATTAAATTTCTATGATGTTTTTTCTCGATAATGTGACACTTGTTAATTAGTCATCAGAGCTGTCAACATAGATGGGGCCGGTAGTTAGGGAACACACATGCTTTTCATTTATTCTCAAGCTTATCTAATTCTACAAACCTATTTTTATTTAAATAACAAGTACTTATAGCTTCTATCAGGATTTCAAAAAAAAAAAAAGTACTTCCTTCTTTTTTTTTTCAAACACAAGACACAAACTAAATACTAGTTTAAATTTAACAATTAGCCTGAAGACTAGCTGGGGTAATCTTGAAGTAATGGTCCCATGCATATCGAAATTTTATCGACGATTGACTCGCAATAGACTGGCCGTTATTCACCAAATAGCCATTGCTCTCTCGCCTGAACAATTTCGGATCTACCATGGCAGAGCTCGCAAAGCCATTCGAGTTGACGAAAACATTTTTGATGGTGCAGCTGCAGAGGTTCTTCACCTCCACCTCAAACACAAAATCTAACTTGTCAGTACTTCTTCCAATGTTAGTTTGTTTGATTTGTACGCCTGATAGGTTGCACTTTTTACTGTTTCCTGAGATTTTATTAAAGAAAAGATAAGTTTGGAAGCAGAGGAAAGCAATTATGAAGTTCTAAAGTTTTAAGCAATATAGTATAGATAAAGAAAATAGGACATTGGGTATATATATAAATGTTTACCTTGAACTAGAATGAAGAACAAAATAGAGAGGAGAAGCGAAAGAGAGTACTGGTGCTTCATCACTTATTTTTGTTTTTGGGGTTAATTTTGTTTGGTAAGGTATGAAAGAATTTGGTTCAATTTATAGGAGGAGAAAAGGCATTACAATGATATCATAGAGATATCATTAACGGCTCTCTTATTTGTCATAGATGTTCCATACAAGTTCACAGGAAATTTCTTAAATTTGGCTTTTCTGGTCAACCGTTGATCATGACTTGGAACTATTCGAATACTGCATGCATCTTCTGGACTTTTCTGTGAATAATTTGCCGAGA
Organism: Carex pumila; assembly: GCA_033356055.1. Lineage (NCBI taxonomy): Eukaryota > Viridiplantae > Streptophyta > Magnoliopsida > Poales > Cyperaceae > Carex > Carex pumila. Next base: position 147,355 of record JARJHM010000770.1, on the reverse strand, counting down.
TTTATATATATACCATACCAAAAAAATAAACTAAAACATCATAGTTCGGTGAGAATTTTTAAGGTCACCAATAAATAGCAATTTTATTTTCTTTTTCTTTTTAAGTGGTACAGAGGAGATTTCATATTTAAAAATAACTGTTTTAATAAATCTGTTCCACCTCGATTGAAGTGAAGTTCTTAGAAGAATATGAATTACTTTGAAATATGTGAACTAGTCCTTGAATTTTGAAGGCACTGGGGCCATTATTTCAACAGGGCCAATTGAGGTCAGGTGTTTGGATTTATTTTTTGTGTGAATATGGTGGAAATAAAAATTTCAGAATAATTTGTATTTGAGTTTATAGGCAGTTAATTGCTACAGACTGTATAACATATATACATGTGGTTACAGAATCATTGGAGATATATGAAGTAATATAAGTGTCTTCATGACTAGCATATTTTGTATAGAGATAATATGACCTGCTGAAATTTATGAAAAATGAACTGAGCCCATTCTTCACTAAAAAGGTTAAAAAATGAAAAATACAGTGGAAGTGTGGAACCACCTAATTATTCCTTGAAAGCTCCAAGCAATACCCAGAAAAGCGACTGTTGCGCTTGCGCGTCAGCAATCAATTGTTTTGGAAGCATATATGTTATTGTGTAGACTAGATTACTAGAAACGTCAAGTCAGTCAACATGGTCAATATAAATGCGATGGGGACCATGAGTCCATGACATAGCAAGTATGAAAAAGAATTCGCTTTAGCTGGACTTGGGTCTGCCTCTCGTCTGGTCGTCTACTCGTCTGGAAGAAGTTGCCTGGGCAATTATTACCGTTGGAATTAAATAGTATTTTGTATTAGCGTGTTACCATCACCACCTCCATTTTAAAATGTCATGTTCCAACTTCCAACTAAACCATAATACTTGAAATTAGTACATATTTATAGTGCTCGTACCAGTATACTGTAGTTTAAAGAAAAGATAAGATAAGAATAAGATGCGATTCGGCTAGTGACTAGTGACTAGTGACAAGTTAATTAAGTTCAACCATGAACCCTTTTAAGTCATTCTCAAAACAAATTCCTGCGAATGTGCTACCTAATTGCTTTGTTTGTATTAAAGAATAATGACTGTTGCTTAAATATGTAACTGACACAAGCAAATTCGAAATTCAACAATTCTTGGCCTTTACAATAAAAACAAACATGTCAACTATCCCACAAATTAATACCCAATACAGTCCAACATGCACAATAGAATGCACACCCAAAATTGTATATAAATTAATATTGCAAGATGCATTTTCAGTAAAACAAACATGATAAACCTTTTCTTATGTCTATCAGTTCTGACAGTTATATTGCTTTCCACTTGCATTTACTGCTACATTAGAGAAAATAAAATTCAAAAAAATGCATTCCAGGGCTTCCACAGAGATGAATAACATACCGAGAAAGTATATATACAGCTAAGGTTGTATTTCACATCCCACACTTTGCACAGAAGACCGAATCAAATGTCATAATCTTGTAATAAACTCATATATGGGCTATCATCACTTAATAGTCCCTTTGAATTAAGTTCTTGTATCAACTTAATAACATTTTCTAGCTTTGGGGCTGTGGAAAGAGAAGATATAAGGTCATTTAGTACTCTTTGTAGAATAAAGTTAGTGTTTGCATTTAGCCAATGTATATGCTGCATAGCCATGTCTACTTCTCCTTCAGTCGTCAACCCCATTAAGAAAATTATATGCGAATTCAAAGTGTCTATATTTGAAGGCACACTGGATAAAATTGTAAGAACCTCTTTGAAATTACCTATGAAAGGAATTAAGAAAAGGTACAAATGTTACACACTATATGAGTGAAGAGGTATAGCTACTCTAATAATGTTGGGCTTGTTGGGTGTGATGCAAATACTGTCAGTATTATGATTTATATATTGTTGGTACAGTAACATACACAATACTGGTTAGGTTTTGAGTAATGGAAACCATCACTGGTATGAGCACCATAAGCTGTACCAGCATATTTCATCAATAGCCATGCATATAAACATGCTTCATCAGGTGCTAAATTAAAAATATTTATTTCTTGATATATTGTTCAATATATAGTAAACATATAGATAACATTATGCATATATAAGGGTACCTTGTCTACACAGAGAGAGAACCAACTCTTTTAAAGCCACACTACCAAGTTTCAGATCATGTTTAATCGCCTTGTTTAATACCCAAATAGCTTGATCTACTTTATTTTCATTGCAAAACAACCCAATCAAGAATCCATATGTGTAATTATCTGGTGAAACCCCTTTCACCAACATTTTTTCATACAGTCCCTTGGCCTGTTGAACTTCACCAATCTCAGAAAATTTCTTTATCAATATGTTATATGTCTGTAAATTAGGCTCGCACTCTTTTGTAAACATCTCATCCCACAATTTTTTTGCTGGCCTCAAAAGGTCATTTTTGCACAGAGCCCTCATTAGTGAATTATAATAAAAAATTTCAGGTTCCATTCCTCTCCTTCTCATATCCTTTATCACATCATAAACCTCTCTAACCTTCCCAGCCTTGCACAAGAAAGAAACAGATACCTGATAGTAATCTGGACCGACTAACATGCCCTTTTGTAGTATAATACCTAAGATTTCCCATAACTCATCCGCCTTTTCAACCTTGCAGAGATTTCTGCAAAGAGTGCTAAGACTCTTTATACTAGGGAGGCTCCCCTTTTGAACCATATATTTGCAAAACATTATACCAGATTCAGTATCAATATCTGAAACGGACCCGATAAGTCTATTAAGCAAACTTTCATCAATTGAGAAATTACCCTCAACAATTGCCTCAGCAACTTCTTTGGCCTCCTTAATTCTCTTTTCATGTATCAACATATGAATAAACTCTCTATAGTCTCTCTCCCTCGGTGCCACACTAAGTTTTCTCTTTTGTTTGAGAATTCTACATTCTTCTTCATACTGCTTTGCCAGTCGAAATTCTTCTGAAACAGTTCGGTATGCTATAAAATCAGGTTTGCAATCTATGTTCCTTAGTTCTTCCAGGGCCTTCCAAGCATCATCTTTCCTCCCAGATTTGCACAGTGCATTTACAATCAGAAATGCCACGATAGAGCCATTAATTGACTCATGTCTCTTAACTTTTTGCACCATATGCAAGATATTGTCAATTTCTTTCTCAGTTTTACATAATTTGGCTATAAATAGACCAAAACCAAGAGTATCGAAGGGGATATTTTTCTGAAGCATTTCATCGAACACCCTGCGAGCGGGCGCAATTGAGGGATTTGATGACAGTGAGGCCAGGAGGGAGTTGGAAGGGTGGATAGGAAACACGTTGGAAGGACATTCTTGGGGCCACCGGGACTGAATGGTTCTATTGTTGGGATTTGAGCAATGGTAAGGTGTAGAATTGGGCTCTGGCAGTTGGGAGGAGGAAGAGGAGAAAAAGGCGTTGGTACTGGGGCCCATAGTGCCGAGATGGGCAGGGTTAGAAGCGGAGGAGGAGAGGCGGCGCAAGATGGCGGCGATCGACCGTGCTGGTGGCGCCATCTCCAATAAGAGGAGAAAGACTAGAGGATTTATATATATATATATATAGTCGTTAATTCATGCTGCTTGAATTTTTTTGAGATAAACGTTATGCCATTGTCAAATGTTAACTATCGACAAAGGCAAATGGGGCCGTTCGGCAACAAGGCATTAAGCCTCCTTAAGGCTTAATTCGCTTTTTTTAGTTTTTTTAGCTGCTTAATCTTACCGAACACTAGTTTCTTAGCGTGGATTAAGAGCACTTCCTTTAGCTTCCTTTTGCCCTGATTTTAATCATCTGCCCGAATTTTAAGGCACCCATACCCTCTCATTTAGCTTCCTTAGTCTTTATTCATGGATTAAGACAACCGAACATTAATTCCTTAGCGCTCCTTAAGTTCTTAATCCTTCACTCTTAATCCTTTATTGCCGAACGACCCCTATATGAATTGGATGGAACGAGATCCGCTGCTCTTCAATCCAGTGTTTTTCTCGTCCTATTCTCTCTATCTCTTTCCTCCTTTTTCTCTCACGTAATTTTCTTTCTCTCTCTTCTCTTATTAGAAAAGCAGCGGATACACATCCGAATTGGACTGGGGCATCATATTTTAATTTGCGTTAATATTTTCGTTTTCAGAATTTAAATTTTACATCCGAACTATTGAATATAATCTTCATATTCAAATCAAATTTCAGAGTATGAACTGTGGTTTGTTTTTTTTTTCCGAAGTGGAAGGTAGAGGTCTAATTTCAGGGGCGGATCTTAAGTCAATCAAAAGGTGGTTAAGCCATCTCTATAATTTTAAAATATTAGTTAAATATAATAAGATTTAATTAAATTTTATTTTGTTAGAACATTTTATATAGTTCAGCCCTCCTCATAAATAATCACATGTCAACTTTAGTCTAGTGGTAAGAGCTTATGTAGTGTCGGGAAGAGCTTGTATTCAATTCACACTAGTCACATTTTTTGTATTTTAACACTACTAGAATAATCGTTTTTTGCATGCCTAGCACCAATTTGTTGTATGGTAGAGACGGCTCATGCAAAAGAAATGACATTTGTTGACTTTCTAAACTTGTTGCATGCGAATTCCCATGTAACAGATAACGCATGCAATTGTGTAAAGTGCAACCATGCAACTATGTGATGTTCAACCATGCAAATAAGTTTTGAAGGTCATATATCATAATTAATTCGAGGTCCATGCAACAACTCAACTCCATGGCCATGCAACTACTTAAAAACTTAGTAGATATTATATTTAATTAAAGGTCCATGCAACAACTCAATCCCCTTACCATGCAACTACTTAACCACTTAATAGATATTATATTTTATTAAATGTCCATACAACTACTTAACTCCATGGTCATGCAATTACTTAACCCCATGTTTATATTATATTTTATTGAAGGTCTATGTAAATAGTCTCAACTGCAAGTTCAAAACAATTACATGGGATTAGCCATGCAATAGTTTATTTACTGGGGACAGATTCATTCTGTTTATTATATATCTCCTTTTCAATGTAGCTTTTAATTAAAATTCACAACAGCAAGAATAATAACAGTATATAAGAATTTCATACTTTGATAACTTAAAATTCTTACATGTAGAACAAACCTTCCAAAATAATGGAGGAATACAAATAATTGTACAAAAGATGTGTCAACACAGATACAACTTTTGATTCACCAATATTAAAACTCTTGATCGGAAGCATCAAGGGCCTAGAAACTAAATTTATCCTCACCTTGGTCCATGTCCAACTCTTCATCACTTTCCTCAATTTGGTTGACCTATTCCTCATCCTCACCTTACGACATTGTATCATCTACTAGCTCGAACTCACATTCTTGAGGGGCCATGCCATCCCAATCAAATTCTTGAACCATTTCTGCAATTAGTAATATAGTAGGGACCGTGAAAAAGGGCTCCATGCCGATTTTAGAAATATCACAATGAAAAAGGGTTAATGGAGGATTAGCATGTGTTTAACCTAATATCGGATTGTACCAGCACAATACCATACAATAATAATAGCTTGAATTTCTCCTGAACAAGGTTTTGGATGCTTGCATTAAGCATTCAAATTCTTGCCAAGAGATATAGTATATACATATATAGTCACCTTCACAATTATATGGCTATTACACCAATCACAACGAGACAGAGGACTTGCTAACCTGTGCTTTAAGATCGGCTGGTGTCTCGGCTCCAACATTGATAGGACTTAGTACAGTCTAGTCAAGTACAATTAGACAGAGGACTTACTGTAAAGTACTGTAGTAGGGACCATTTCTCCAAGTAGTAATTATTACATTTCAGACATAGCTGAAGAAATTACACAGAGATAAGAAATGGCACAGGGGACTAGTACAATCTTGGTACATGGTACCAGTGGAAGTGGTGTAGTACAGTCAGACTGGTATTGTGGTGGCTTGTTGAAAATGTGTGCTTGATCCTAAATGTAAAGCTGTAGTTTTTGATCTTCTTTTTCTATAAATGTGTAGAATTAATAATGGTAATTTTTGCTTGTTTCTGATTGAGTCAAAATTTGGTATATATCTTTTTTTCTTGTACTTGGAACTGAGCCAAAGATATATAGAATAAAAGGGACTCAACTCAATTCAAGCGCTTTTCTTGACTGTTTTGGTTACCATGAGGTGGCTGGTAAGATTAAAAAACCATACTATTTGCAAAAATAAATCAAATTTTGACAGTTTTGGTTTGAGCATCTCATCGAACACCTATAATGCATTAATTTATTTCACAAAATCAACTCAAAACTTCAAGCCTTTCAAGATTTTACGAATTTGAATTTAATAATTACAAAAGAAAGGGGTAAAGAGGGGTTACCGATTTAGGTAGCTACAAAATCTGATATATCTGTTTAGAAAAACCCACCATCAATTACCTACAAAATATGAAACCATTTTATTATCTTCACTTAAAAATTAACCAACCAAATACTAGCTTAAGCTTGCTGGGTCCATGGGGCAAGATGCATGTAGAAGCCAATAATGATTCAACAGGGCATTTCAACAAACACCTCGTGAACATAGGGGAAGCGTAACCAAATTAACAACATGGATCCCAATAATGACAACCAATTTGGACAGCTAATTGCAATAATTAATCTTCATTAGTATATTAAATGACGCGACAACAACTTTACCATATGCTATTATTTTTTGTTAAATAAAATTCAATCTAAATAAACTAATTATTTTGCTAAATATGTTGTTTCCCTCTCTGTCAAAATAGCTTTTGTGCACAGAATAAATAAACTTACCATGATCAAGGAATGCAGCAAAACGAGATTTTTGTTTAGGAGGAGGCGAAGAAGGAGGCCGGTGAGCATGAACGCTGGTGCTTTTACGAAAGAGATGAAGGAAATGTGGAGGGAAGTTCTCAAAAAATTAGGAGGGAGTCAAAAATTAGTTTGCCAAAATGTGGAGGGAAATGTGTATAATTCAACCCAATATTGGTCGCCGAATTCAAGGTAGAAAATTGGTTTGGCGGCAATCAAAATATGTGGAGGGAAATTGCCAAAAAAGAAAGAAAGAAGGGAGATCAAAATTGGGAGAAAGTATGAGAAGGGAGTCTACTGGTGAATTTGTATTCTCTGAGATATCTCATATGTTGCGTGACTTTTTGCAAACTCTCAACCGTTCAAATACATTCTGTAGGAATCTAAGAGCTCAAATATTACTAGCCCCTATGCCATCTTAAATGGAAACCAGACACGTCGGTCACTCGAAATATGAGATATCTTAGAGGAAACACGGTAGTCTGCTATCAAGCGGTTCCAGTGAATGGACACAAAAGGTTACAGTGAAAATAGCCTATGAAATGGAGAATCCATTGATAATATGCACACTTCATCACAAATCAGACGGCTCATATTTACAGCCCTGATCTGATTCTAAACAAATGTACATAATTAAATATGAAAAAAATCTAAAAAAAAAAACTAGTTTTTAACATCTTATATTTACAAATCATAAATACTATTGACAATTTTATAGAATTTCATTATTTTTAGCCTCTTCAAACTGAGCCAAAGATTGCAGACCGTTGATTTCTACATGACCATTCAACGGTTGATCTACAATAAAATGATGCCTAATTTCTTTTAAAATGATCAAGTTAGTACCAGGAACCTTAATAACAAAAAAACAATAGAGTTCCAACAATTATAAGCTTCGATCCAATGTGTAATATTTATAGCCCTACGATTTTGCTATATTCGGTCGTTTGGATGGATGTGTAAGTGAACGTCAAATCATATCAAACTCACCAACAATGAAGTTAGTGGAACACTCTTTAATTTGAATGGTTCCGATCGACCAACGGACGACATTTATCGTTATTCCTTCGTTAACTCACCTAGCAAGAGTTGATGTTCCATGGTCATATATGTTTGATGTAAGTCATTGATACAACATGATGTACAACTATACAATTTAATTTGTCAAAATTATTTAACAATGCAATAAAAATGTTCTAGGATTATATTTTTAGTATAAATTTGATCAATATCATTTTAAATTATTGTCATTTACACAAATTAATGTTGGATTAGTTTATTAATTGCTTAAATTTCACTAATCTGTCTACAATTTAATTAAAAGATTATGGGAATGATAATAAAAACTATAATTTTACAGAATAAAAAAAAATTTAATTATAATTTTTACTATCATGAATGATACAGACTTGAAATCAATCCTATCACATGTTTTGTAAATTTTCATGCCGTCCGATTAGTGAAAAACGGTCTTGATTTATTCATCATGAATAGCTGTGGGTGGGAGTCCCTATACTTTGAGATAAGATAATATTTCTGTTTAGATCTGGCGATAGGTAATGCATAGATTCTTTGATATTGGTGCGTGAAGATGATTACACGGTCCGATCTAAACGCACATATTACGTTACCTTAGAGTATATGAAAACCCTTTCTATCTTTTGATCTGTGGGTAGCATTTTTTTTTTACTCATCACTCCAAAATCTCTCCTCTATGTGCTCTATCTCCACTCCCTAACCAAATATGATCTCAAAATCCTAAAATTTTCACTTCCCTCCTTCAATTCCCTCCTAAAATTTCACCAAAATTTCACAAGTTATCATCTCCTGCTCCCTCTTTATCCAGATTTTTTTTTCATGTCTCACTCTCCTCTTCCTCACTAAACCCTAGCCACTACTTCCCCTTAGGGTTTAACCCCCCCTCCTCTCAGCCACACCCCTACTCTGCCCAGCCGCCCCCTACTCCACCCTTCCGCACCCAAAGAGAGGTAGCTCAGATCTAGGGTTTTCGCCTCTTTTCCAAGTTTTCTGCCTCTCTCGCCTCTGAACAAGGGCGATCTATCAAGATATATCCAATTTGAATGTTCTACAGTCCACAATATTTTTTTTGAATTATTCTTTTTAATTGCATGTAACTGTGGGGAACTTAATTTCTGACTTGTTGCTTCAGATTATCTGGTTTTAGTAACATTTTTGAGTCAGAAGAAATAATTTCAAGTTCGTTGATGGCATAATTTTTCAAGGTTGTGAGGCTGGGAACAAAAGGCAATAGTCATTTGGTTCTGTTTTTTTAATTAAAATCATAAGTAGAATTATATGCTTTCCTGTGTCGTATGATTGTGTGAAATCATTTATTTTGGGCAGAAACTTGAAAATTGATTGTGTAATTTGACTCATTTTTCATGGATTAGATAGAAGAAATCGTGTGGTTGATGTGAATGATCTTATTGAGGTACTTGTAGTTCATTGTGTGCAAGAAGGCTGATATCTACATGACCAAGAGGTACTTGTAGTTCATTGTATCATTTATTGTAGTTATTTTTATCTGAACTTTGTTTTAGGTTTCCCTTTTGGAAGTTAGAGGTTTGATCCCTTGGCTGATCTCGATTAGTTTAATTTGATGGTGTGTCTTATAGTTAATTAACACTCTCATTCTTCCATAGATCAGAGTATAATCTGATTGGCAAATAATGAGTTAAATTTGAATTTTATTTTATGAATTTGGCCTTACGGTTGTTCCTAACTGTTATGGTTAAGATTGATTCTAATTTACATGTATGCTTTTGTAGATGATTGTCCATACGAAGACTTAAAGTTAAACAGAATATACCTACATACATGAGAACTTTCTAATATCTGCATGTATGTACTTGTATAGATTGAGAAGTTTGTCAATGATGCAACTTCAAAGGTATAATTAGTGGTAAGTTTAATTTCCTATATTATTATTTCTTTCTGTTATTTTTTCTCATAGTATTTGAAATGAGCTGAATAATTTTAGCATTCGTGTTGGATGTTAGTTTTAATATTTTACTTTGTAATTTCTTACATAAAATGAAAATTCTTTTCATGCAGAGAGAACTTCATGACTGGCCTTTGTGTTGTCTTTGATTGGGAATCTTGGGTTGGCAACATTTTGATTGTAAGTACTTGAATTTTCAAATCAGGGCAAAACTGTGTTCATAATCCTGTAAAATTATTTTTTTGTAAAAAGCCAGCCCTTTTTTTTATCTCTGACTGATTATGGCTAAAGTTGGACTGATTATGGCTTTAGATAATAGGCCCTTATAGTAACTATGTGCTATATTTCTCTCCTGTAAAGCAATATATTGTTGCTTTAGCTCAGTCATGAAATGAGAGTGTGGTCAACTCATTTCCTTGTTCCAACAATTGCTTGTACAAAGTAAGAAATAATAATAAGTTATTTAGAGGCTTCAACTGCATAAATAATTGTTATAACAATAACATGTTATAATATAACAATTTGATATACATAGGATGTTACTGGTTCTATACAACCAAATCAGGGGTCTTTTCAAGCATTGCTGAGTTCTTAGAATATACAAGAAATTGCCGGACATGATGCCGAATGTTCAATTGGTTGGTCAATCAACCTTCAACATGAAGCAGGGAGGTCTAGTGTGGTTGGCAATATTAAAGGTAAAGTATTTTAGTAATATTTTGAGTATATTTTGCAAACTCAGTGGGGGTTTGTTTTATTTTGTTAATGCTTGAAAGGTGGGTATATTTTGGTTATATATAGAAGTTACTCTTCTTATCTTCTTATCTTGATAATTGTTTGAAAGTTGTTTTACTGCCTTTATAGTGTTGGAAAAAAGTATGATGACTATAGTCTTTTGGTTATATATCGAAGTTAATTACTCTTCTTATCTTGTTAGTTGTTTTCTATGTATGTATTCTTCTCTGTGTTTTATGTAAATTTTGTTGAATAGTAATTTGGGAATTGATAAACAGTACTGGGTTGGTACCAGATTGGTATAGAGAAAGAGGATTGTAAAATTGGATTATGCTTTCTTGCCTCCAAGTAGCTAATTTTAGACGTCGGATCTGCCATGTAAATATTGATAATTTATGTGCAAATCAATCGTATCCGTGCAATTAGTCATCCATTTAATAACTATATATTCTTCCCAGGTTATAACAAAATCATCTCCCATGCAAATAAACATATGGGGCCCACATTAACTAACCTTGCAAATAATCAAGTAGGTCCCACGTTATCTATCATTGCATATAGTCTAGTGGGTCCCGTGTTCCCTTGCCTTGCAAATACTATGGTGGGACCCACGTTCGCTCCTTGCAAATAGTATGATGAAACCCGCACTCTATTCCCTTGCATATACTCCAAACTGGGTCAACTCTCGAAGTAGTTGCATGGTTAGTTATTGCATGACAAGTCTCATGTAATAGACTTTTTGCATGATTGTCCTTGTAAATACTGACTATTTGTATGGAAGGCAGTTGCATGGTTGCACTTGCATGGCTAAGGCCATGCAAAAAGCCATTTCGGGGCTTGTTGCATGACAAACGCCATGCAATAAGTCATTTTCGTTGTCATGCAATAAACGATTATTCTAGTAGTGTAATTTTTAGTCTCTCCAATTAAAATTTTCTAGTTCCACCCCTGTCTAATTTATCAATCTTTTTTAAATTTATGTTTATATTACGGACGATTTGTGGGTTTTGAATTCATGATATTTCATATGAAAATTATATGTCTTTGTCACTAGATCAAATACTGGTTCTCGAAGTGAAATGTTCTTAAGTTTATTAAATTTATTTAAATCTGTTTGGCAACATATGAAATAACACAGAAATAATAGAAAAATTATGAAATTGAAACTGACCATTTTTCTAGTCTACTCCAATCATACTAAGCAGACTCAACAATTGAAATAGTAAACATTAACATTCATTAAAAAAAAACATAATAGTAAAAACTGACTCATATATCTTGCTAAGTTTTAATCAAAGATTTAAATAACATTTATCGCAGCATAGCTAAACAGCTAAAAAAAAGCACTATGTTCATATAGCACGGAATAACATACCATAACATCATAACTTTTATAGTCCGAAAACGCGACGCCATAGCACGCTATTTAGAACATTAATTTTAATTAATGCATCATGTTATATACTAATTAATACATAATTAAAATACATATTTATGAAATAACAATATAAATAGTTAAGATCTGATACTATAGGTAACTGGTAATCGTCCTATCATTCTTCATTTTCCACTGTCGCACTTCTCTTGAAAACTCAAGGAAATGCTCAAATTCCAAAGTATATCACCACATAAAAACAAATTCGTTTTTTAACATAAAAAATTCGTTTCAAAACTATTATTACCCAAAACAACTTGCCAAATAAGATCGGTGCTAACAGATAGTAAGATAAAATGCATACATAAAACTAGTTTTAAAACTAATTTTTAGTTATTTATTTAGTAATAAAGACAACACTCTTTGTAAACAATAATAAATGAAAGTTAAGTAAACTAAACCTTTGTTTTTATCTAAAAAAAAATAAAATGCATACATAACAAGATAATTATGATATATATCCCTATTCTGTACATAGATGGTACACAAATTACATAAATAAGGAGATGTGAAATCAAACTAGAATTAGTTAGTTGAAAATTGATGGGTGGAACCCAACCTATCATGTGACCGCCTTTTTAAGTATCAACTTTCAAATTTCAATTTGCAGATATGAAAAGAGCACATGTGTTGTTCCTCCTAACAATGGCACATGTCATTTTGTCTCTACTTGTTTTCCTGTTTGTTGTGTCAATTACCCATGTGACAACTTATGGTAAAGATATTTTAAACATATTCTCATTGCATAAATCTTCAATTAAATTTATCTTTGATACATAAATAATAAGCTTGTAAATTTATACAATTGCATTACTCATACAATCCATGCATGTTTAGAAAATAAATACATATCCTCCTTCAGAAATAATTGGTCTAAATTACCAATGTACCCTTAGAATCCACGCTTGGATTACAAAATCATCATCTTTAAGGCCAACACACATCTAACCTAATCATTTTTTTTTTTTTTAGTTTAATTCTAACAATGGATTTGAGAGCTAACCACAGTGAAATCCTGTGGGGTCATCCATGCATACTTGAATTTCAGAGGGGTGCCCTTCGATATGGGCCGGCCACCACCTAGCACGCACCGTTCATCGTCCACCGGTCTAATTGCTCTGGCATCGACCGATTCAACGCTGCTCAGACCGTAGCACTGCACGACTACTTTAGATTGAGGGCATCCGCATGCATTGCTGACAGACACGACATACTCCGGTTTACCCTCGACAACTTTGTTTGTTCTTGACTGAGTTATTACAATAGCCGTCGGGCCGCATCGCTCAGCACCTAGCACTGAAAATGATAGAAATATATATATAGTTGCATAATTCGTATATAAAATTGTTCTTTATAGGAAGGAAAAATTGATTTCTTACCTTGATTTAAGTTAGGAAGAAGAACGGAAACAAGGAAAAAGAGAATGAGAGTAGCTCCGTTTGCCATTGCTTGGTTGAGGGAGAGAGAGAGAGAGGCAGGGATGAGGGAACTGAGAAAAAGATCTATACTTGAATAGGAACAAACATAAGGTGGGTTATATTTATAAAGGGAAATGGATAAGGGATGGCACCAAATTCAAGGAATTAATTTGTTAAATCACACTGTGTGTCTGATTATCGGGAGGTGCGGGAATAAAAAATAAGGTCAGGTACAAGGTAACAAAATGAAACGATATATATATATACGACAGGAAACTAATTTGGTTCTTTGCTAATTTATTATGCAACTCTTTAAATTGAGAGCATTGAAGCTACTTGTACTCAGAAGAAAATTAAAGCAGAATCTAATTAACTTTGATAATTAACATAATAAAATATCCTTTTTTATCTTTATTTAGTATAAATAAGTTCAGACAATTATAAAATTTTATATAAACATATCTCTTGTGGAAGTAAACAAGGTCTGTTATTTTGGATTTGAGGTTTTAATTAGATTTCAGATTTTGAAAGACAAATATAAAAGAGAGCATGTGTGAAACTATCTTATTTACTAAATATTACGTACCATTCTTTTGTTTCAATACTTTTCTCGGAAAATATTAATTTCTAATTAATACTTCCCCCATTTCAAATGTAACAAAAAATGCGCTTCTCATAGTTAAAGTGTTTGATAAAATATATTTCACTCCTACCAAAATATGCATCCTAAATGAGACAAATCTGTTAAATTTTCCTTTCCATCCTCTCCGTACGAATTGTCACACTAAAATCCATTCAAACATAGTATATATCAAAAGGAACAAAACTCAATTAGTCTGCTAATCACGGGTCAAGTTCATGATTTAGGTTTTTTTTTTTTTTAAAATAGTAATTGGTGAATGCTACTCGACCTCATATTGTACCCAATAAGAATTAAACGCATATCCTCTGATTTAACTCAAAAAATAATATTTTGAGTTCAATGCATGTCAGCCGTCTGATCAGGATCAAAACTAATTTGGCCCCTGCCTATGACGTACGGGGCCCTTTAATATTAGTGTGGATCTCACTTAGACGGTTCAAATTTGTTAACGCACGATGAGTTAATACAAAAGATACAAAGTTAATATTAACTTTACGTAATAAATCTACCAGCTTGTATGTATTTGAGCAGGGATTGTTTAGGCTCTTAGTTTAGAGGGATATCACAAGAGAATGTTTTATATTGAAAAAATTGATATTAACAAAAATATATATTTAAAAAACATGTTCACAAAATGAGATAATGTCTAATGTATGTTTTACTATATGTCAAATGACTTAAAATTTCAACGGTCAAGAATAAACGATTTTTGATGCATCATTAAACAACACTTAAATTATTTGAAATTTGATTGTCAAATAATAACAGACATGTAATTTTTTTTAATTAGTTTTGTTTGACAATTTGCAATTTTTATTGCCAAGAGTCAAAATAAGTTTTGTTAAGCGATCTTTCTCATTCTTTAGTTTTTAATTTATACAACGCATAAACAATAGAATTAAGATGTACCATGAACGGGTGAAGATTTTGACATAACAATTTTCAATTTATGCAGCTCACAAATAATAAAATTAAAATACTATTGCATATAATTTGTGCGCTGCATGAAAAAAAAACTGCTCTGTCAAATTGTTTAACCCCTATAAACTTATAATGTCAATAGTGTACTATACAAATTGTTTAACCCTCTATTTTCCTAATTTGATTAATGGATTAGTTAGTAATAAGTTGATATCTCTGAGCTCCATATGTCACATGTGATGATGGTTTGGGGAGAGACATAACCCTTTTTAATGGAGAAATGTACAATTTATTCCTTTTTTCAAATCAACAAATAAAAAAACCCTCCTCATAAATTATTAACAAAATATCCTTGCAGATCCCATTTTCCCCTCTTTTTCATCCCCTCACTTCTATTTGTTTACTCCTACAATTTTTTATTTGAAATAGATGATTAATACTATTTGAAATTTTTTTGACTTTTTCTGATTTTTTTATATATATCCAAAAAATAAATAAAATTTTAAAAAATAACCAACTAACTATTGAAATTACAAAACTACCCAAACCGGTTAACCAGTAATCGGACTTAAATCAAATTTCTGGTTAACCATTTTCCGGACCCGTTGAAATAGTCCGGTTAACCATTAACTAGAAATTTGATTTGAGTCCGGTTATTGGTTAACCGAATTTGTGCATTTTGCTTCTTTTTTTTTGAATTTTATTTATTTTTTAGATTTATATAAAAAAATCGGCAAAAGGAGTAACCAAACAAAATTTCAGTTACAAATGAGTTGTAATTTAGAGAATAATTTACCCGTTTTGTAATTTTTTTTTGTATTTACGTTTTATAAAATAAATCCACCACCTCCCACATTATTTCTTAGTTTTATTTCTCATGCTCTTACAGTCTTACCTCCGGCCATTTTTATTAATATCCCTGAAATAAATGTAAATTTTAAAAATGCTCCTGCCCTCAATTTTTTTTTATAAATGCCTTGACTGCTTGAGCCCAGGGCGGCCCAAAATACCATGTGAGGTACCCCATAGCACAAGTGAGGTGCCAGCCCCCAGGGCACCTCATGTGTGTGTGTGTGTGTGTTTTCTTTTTTTTCTAAGAGAAATCTTAGTATTTTGATTTGAATAATTTTGTGAAAAAAGTTTAGGGTTTATGTATATGTGTATGTGTATGTCAAAAAATAAAATATTATGTGTATGGCTACCGGAAGCACTTCGGCCGAGGTGCTTCCGGAGTTATATTTTAGTGTGTGATAATCAAACAACAAATCTAAACCGTTAGATATTCAATGTATTATAAAATATGCTTGGAGACCAAATTTTACATTTTTTTGAAATTTTTTTACTATTTATTAAGATGGTTTGAAAATTGTTGTTTTTATTAAAATTCTGCACCATTAAAAAACAGCGATTTCAAACCATCTTAATAAATAGTAAAAAAATTCCAAAAAATGTAAAATTTGGTCTCCAAGCATATTTTACAATAGATTGAACATCTAACGGTTTAGATTATATTGTTGCGCTTTTAATTATATTGTTGAACTTTAATTGAATTATTAAACTGTGTTATAATAAAGAAATATAAAGTGCAAACAACATAATACCAACATGAACATGAAATAATAAAACATAATGTCAATATAATGCGCGCCAATGTAATACAGCAGTCCCATAGTCAAAATATTACAGTTAGAAATATATTACAATAAACAAAAAAGTTCACACAAGCAAAATAGCAAGTTTATTTGCCCCTACCACGACGTCTCAATAAACCTAACAAACGACTAGTTGTACTAGTATGAGCTGCAGGTGTGGTATTACTTGTAAAGGCTTGGCTATTAGATGATTGGCTTACAGGAGGAGGGGGTTGTGTTCTACCGGTTGCTTCAGTAACAACTCTGGCATTTTCTCTTTCGTTATGTTCATTTATTGCATCTGAATATAACAATGCAATTCAGTTAGTAATATAATTAAAGCATAAATAAATTTTGTACAATTCTACGTACCTGTCCTGCGCCTGTCGGAAACAGAACGGCGAGCCCGATTTCCCGACGGTCGCCCACCACCCATCTCGTTCATGGTCATTACAATACGCTTGTGTCTCCTCCTTCCCTTTCTTATCCATCCTTCTGAAGGGAGTATTCTATCACCGATATATGCAGACCACTCATGCTGATCAGGATAAGAATGGAAAGATCCACCCCAAGTGGAAGCAAGGTAATCGGTACGGTACATGTCAGCAACATAGTGATCCTCACAGTAATTCCTCACTTGGCATACCGCCATCACGTGACTGCAGGGTATGTGACTTAGCTGGGGTCCTTGGCATGTACAGGTTACCGCCCTGGCATCTCTGAATTTAACAACGTACTTGCAAGCCCTCTTGACAAACGCCATAGTGCCGTCTGGTTTATGGCTGGTTGGAACGTACTCATTTGGATTTTGCACTTCGAATTCTGTTCCATCATTACCCATCGGGATCACAGTCATAGTTGCACCTTTGTCCCTGTGTCGTCTTAGTTTCTCCTCCACCCTTGTTGAAAATGACTGGTTTATCCTTATTAATTCTGCGGCCTTAGCACGTCGTTCTTAAAACCAGGCATTTAACTTGTAGAATGTGTCCTCTACAACTGCAGCCACAGGCAACATCCGGCTCTGCTTAAATATTGCATTCAGCGACTCGGACCCGTTGGTTGTCATAATTCCCCAACGCCAACCTCCACCACGGGATTGATATATTTTCTCGTATGCTGGATCTTCGTTGACATCTCGGGGATTATTTTTGCCCACCTTCATTAGGTAGAAATTTGCCTTTGACATGTACTACACAAACAATAAGAAAATAGAATAATGTAAGTAAACAATTGTACTGAAAAAATCGTTCTCTTAAAAAACAATAATATATGTAAACAATTGAAATACATGTACCTTTGCAAAACTGCTAGTCATCTCTACCACCCTTCTTGGCTTTTTCTTTATGCAATTCCATCTAAATGTATCAGTAACCCACTTGTCACCCTCGGTTGCCTTGGAAAGGTTCTCCGCAATGTGTTGCATACACAACCTGTGAACACACTGGCCAGTATGGGTTGACCAACCGTAATCTTCACGATCAAAAACATATTTTATTCCTTTGTGCTGGTCTAATATCACATAGAAAAAATTCCCTTCCCCAATCACCCGTCTTCTTAAAAACTGCATAAAGAATCTCCAGTTCTCGCCGTCCTCTTTATGAACAATTGCAAATGCCAAACGCAACAGCTGGTTCTCAGCATCATATGCGCATGCTATAAGTAGCCTCCCCTCGTAACGGCCAGACATCAAGCATGCATCAATGCTAATAACTGTTGGGGTTTTGACGGTTCAAACCCATTGATTTAGCTTAACAGCGGAAGTGTGTAAAACAAAATTTTTACGGTTAAGTTAAGCTAAAAATTAAACGAGGTATGTCAGGAAACCTTCCAAGGCGGTCCACCTTCAGTATTCCTTTGGCATCAAAACCTCATTTAATTTATTTACAGATCTACTCCATGATTGATTTTCTAAAGCATTAAATCTATTTACAAATTAAATAGATTAATATAACAATTTATACCTTGATTCCAAATCTCAGTTGGAATGCAGAATAAGCGAGAAGAGCTACACCAAGGAAGGAATCGACTCGTAGTATCACACGTGTGATACCTCTATCGGTTATCCACCAGGACTAACCGGAGAGCGGTTTATTTCTTCTGCCAGAAATACCGTAAACCGCGTAATTCTGCTGAAACACTATTCACCGAGAAAAAGGACGAAATAAATATATTTGTGTCCCGAGGTTACTTGGTATCGCTTTAAAAGCTAAACCGCGGGATTTCGCAAAATATATTATTTTCCTAATCTCGAAATAACCGAAATCAAGGAAGAGAGAAAAACCGATTAACAAAGTAATCAGATTAACACGTGAATTAGTGAGTCTTTCTCTCTACCCCTACCCCTCTATTTATAGACTTTTGAGGAGGTTTGCAAAAGACCAAAATACCCCTCAAAACAAATCTATTTACCAAAAGCCCTTGACACCTCATCCTTTTTCATGTGAAATGACCAAAATACCCTTGCCACCTCACATGACACATGTCAACACATGGGAAGTCGGCACCAAGGGTAAAAGACCATTTTGCCCTTGGCCCATTAAGGCATGAATAGTGTTGGGCTTTGATTTTGGGCTTTGACTTTGGGCCTTTAATTTTAATTAAGGCTTTGATTATTTTGGGCTTTTAAATCCATAATTCAAACCCATAATTAACAATTAAAATTCCAAATCATATATATATAATTGTCATGTACAATTATATTTCTTTTCGGTTATTGTTCGGTAACTTTTATACAACGTAACGTGTACGTTTATAAATTAACCGTTGTTTCTGCTTGTCATTCTAAATGACATTTATAATTTAATTATATCACGTATAATCAATTATAACCATCTTAATATTAATTATAATCAATTTATAATTAATCAGTAAGATTCTCCGAGTAGCTCCTATATGGTGTGACCCAATAGGATCTGTGTTATGTTGGTAAACAGAGTTAAAACTGTTTTAACTTCTGTTAGTCATGGGTGGCATCTGGCAACACATCATGACCATCCAATTACACAGATGATGCTGTACTGTACAATATCACGATCCAGTAAACAATTTACTTGTGTCAGTTCTTCTGTCTCATAGCTATCAGATCAGTTTTAAGGTAGATATGTGTCATCCTTGTTAACTGTATCTTTTCTTGATCTTGAGTAGATTATCAAATATAATTACTCTTGTAATTATACTGCATGCAGATAATCTAACTCTACCAAGGGGCCCAGTGATGCTATAGCTCGTATAGAGATACGAGGGACAAGTAGTATTCTTGGTAGACTATCACTTCCTCACCTAAGCTATACATATGGAAATGCTACCGTTATGGCTGCTTTTTACGGACAGCGTTAGATAACACTTACTCATATATATTTCTTAGTGGGAACGATAAATACCTCATACTGTAGAACTTTGACACTGAATGAAAACATTAATGACACGAACACAATTCTATTTAATGTTTCATTCGGGGTCTGTCAAATACCATGTTCCTAGAACATGTATCTATGTGATTAAAATGACATCTCGTGTCAGGTGGTTTGTAAAACTTAACCATCTTTTAATCCACATACTAACCTTATAGCGGTAATTAGTGTTCCTGCTAATTACCTTGGTCAGTGATCTTTTAAGAGTATATATTATCTATATTATGGAGTTTCACAATTTCAGTCATGAACTCGAAATGATCCACAAATGCAATAATACTCAAGGCAACAAAATGATATATATATAAATAAACATTCAATTCATGAACAAAGCTTTATGATTAATTTATCGTATTATTGACTTCTAGATTATTACAAACTAACAAATAACGAGTATGATGTATGGCACAGCTTGGATACAAGCACCAAAAGCCCATGTTATGCCCTTGAATTGTTTAGCTCCCTCTATTAGTACTCCATCTTTATCAAAAAAGGGCCATGCCATCGCTCATATTGTTGGGTTTCGGATACCACTTTTGGGGTTTCGCGGTAACCAAAACTCGTTTAGGCTTAAGGTGCGGACTGACCGTAGAACAAAAAAATTTCTAAGGCCAACTTAAGCTCAGGATTAAACGGGGTATGTCAGGAAACTTTTCAAGGCGGTTCACCTTCAGTATTCCTTTGGCATCAAAACTCAATTTAATCATTTTACAGATCTACTCCATGATTGATTTCTAAAACTTTAATCTACTTACCAATTAAATAGATTAATATAACATATTTATACCTTGTTTCCAAATCACAGTTGGAATGCAGACCGAGCGTGTAGAGCTACATCACGGAAGGAATCGACTCGTCTCGGAGCATCAGACATCTGATGCCTCTATTGGTTATCCACCAGGACTAACTAGAGAGTGGTTAATTTCTTCTGCCAGAAATACCATAAATCGCGGAATTATGCAAAAACACTATTCATAGGGAAAAGACGAAAACCCGTAAACACAAATTTTCGGTTGCTCAGTTTCATCAATATGCAAAACTGACATACCGCGAAATTCAGTAAAACACTATTCATCAATCCCGTAAATATACTCCACAACAACCCGCAAGATTATACGTCAACTACGTATAACTTTCTTTTCTCAACCGAAACACTATTTGGGAGAGAAACCGAGAAAGAGAGAAAATATCGATTTGATTCTGCACGAAACGATATGTGTGAATTAGTGGTTTTTCTCTCTACATGCACCCCTCTATTTATAGGCTTTTGAGGAGGTTCGCAAAAGACCGAAATGCCCTCCAAGTTCGGCCTATTTACAAGGTATGCCATTGACACATTATCCTTTTATATGTGAAATGACCAAAATACCCCTTCCACACCCTTCCACATTCTTCTCCATGCTTCTACATCATGCAAGGTGGCATAGGTGTGAAATGACCATTTTGCCCTTGTGGATAGGATTGATGACATGCCATCTGGATAGGATCGATGACATGTCATGCGGATAAGGACGAATCTGAAAAGACCCGAATGCCCTAGGCCCGAATACAAATAATATTCGTATAATTATTCTGAACAATTATATATATATTTTTCTTGCGGTTTGTTGTTTCAGTAATTTATACAACGTGTCCTGCACATTTATAAATTAACCGGTTAACTTTTATACAGCGTGTCACACACGTTTATAAATTAACCAATGTTTTTGCTTGTTATTTTTACATAACATTTATAATTTAATTATAACACGTATAATTAATTATAACCATCTTACTATTGATCATAACCAATTTATAATCAATCACAATAAGATTCTCCAATTAACTCCTATATAGTGTGACCCAATAGGATCTGTGTTATGTTGGTAAATAGAGTTAAAACTGTTTTAACTTCTATAATCACGGGTGGCGTCTGGCAACACATCATGACCATCCAATTACACAGATGATGCTGTACAGTACAATATCATGATCCAGTAAATAATTTACTTGTGTATGTTCTTCTGTCTCATAGCTATCGGATTAGTTTCAAGGTAGATGTGTGTCATCCTTTTAAACTTAATCTTTTCTTGATCTTGAGCAGATTATCAAATATGATTACTCTTGTAATCATACCGCGTGCTGATAATCTTACTCTATCAAGGGGCCCAGTGATGCTATAGCTCGTATAAAATACGAGGGACAAATAGTACTCTTGGTAGACTATCATTTCCTCAGCTAAGCTATACATATGGGAATGCTACCGTTATGACTGCTTTTTATGGACAGCGGTAGATAACAATCATACATACATATTTCTCAGTGGGAACGATAAATACCTCATACTGTAGAACGTGACACTGAATGAAAACATAAATGACACGAACACAATTCTATTTAATGTTTCATTCGAGGTCTGTCAAATACCATGTTCCTAGAACATGTATCTATGTGATTAAAATGACATCTTGTGTCAAGTGGTTTGGAAAACTTAACCATCTTTTAATCTACATACTAACCTTATAGCGGTAATTAGTGTTCCTGCTAATTACCTTGGTCAATGACCTTTTAAGATTAAGAGTATATATCATCTATATTATGGAGTTTCACAATTTCAGTCATGAACTCGAAATGATCCATAAATGCAATAATACTAAAGGCAACAAAATGATATTAATCATCCAATTCATGAACAAAGCTTTCTGATAAATTATCGTATTATTGACTTTTAGATTATTACAAACTAACACATATACGGTGCCGACATTTGTACTTGCCATGGCCTGGAGCAATGGTGCCAGATAGCCATATGAATCTTTCCAACTACCGAATATCCTGCAGATGGCAAGTTCACGACCTCTCCATAGCCTGTTGTATTTTGGAATTACATATTTGTATTTGTGTCTGACGGTCATAGCCACCGCCTTGGTTCTCATCGTTGGATCCAACTTAATGTCCTCCTCAATTGCATCGGCAATTAATGATGTAGTCAGCTGCGCATGGTCTGTCCTTGTGGACGCAGACTTGCATGTATGAGGTGGTTCACACTTCATAATCATCCATGCTTCCCCTGAACCCACAAGGGTTGCAAAAAGGTGGAACTCGCAGCGCAAGTGAGTTGTACACAGCACAGCTAACCTTGTTTGATCCCTTTTGTGTATTATACATTCCCAGTTGCCGTGAACATGAGTCTCATTTATTTTCTTTACAAGTTTGTCTATGTTGGTATAAACTTGGCCTACGGCAAGTTCTTTATTGTATTCAACACGAGGACATAAGAAACTAATGTCTGCCTCTTCGAAAGCTGTGGTGTCGTTGAATGTGGCGACTGGATGCTTACTTCCCCGACCTGTAATCAGGAATTTTTCTGCCCTGGATAAACCCGGTACATTTGCATCACTATCTGATAAGTCATCAGCTTCCCAAACCCCTTGGTATTCATCCCCCGTTTCCATTTTCCTTTCTGGTATGGCATCAATAGCATCAACATCAATATCAATATCAATATCATTTCGATTAACGGGTACCGGTCCTGACTCTGGCATAGTTGGAAATCTAGGGATTATGGGTGTCTGTCTGGGTGGTGGTGGTAACTCTTCAGTATTTTCTGGGGAGTTATGGTACCCCTGGTTGTCATAACCGGGGCTGTCATAAGGGAAGTGCTAGTGATATCCCTGGTTGTCATAAGGGGAGTGCTGGTGGTACCCTTGGTTGTCATAAGGGGAGTTCTGATAGTACCCTTGGTTGTCACAAGGGGAGTACTGGTGGTACTCCTGGTTGTCATAACCTGAAAGTCCAGCCCCAGCCGGACTTGAAGGTCCAGCTCTCGTTCGGGGAACCCTCTTCGAATATATGTCCATTACCGGACCTCACAAGCTATAAATTGAGTATACACAACTCTCCACAAATTGGCATCTGTTATTGGAAACTTAACAAAGTAAGGTCTACTCCCCCCCACATGTGAGTTGTCAATCCATGTAGCCAATTCTATTTCATACCTGTTGGGGTTTACATATGTTTTTTCGTATATTAGCTGCTTCAGTTCCTCAAATGTAGTATTTTCATTAATCTCGAAGCCAAATGCGACTTCTTTCGTGTAATGCACGCCATCTTCATCCCTTTCTAGCTTGCCGCCGACATACAGTGCAATTAACATCTCTTCTTTTACAAACTACATTTTAAAAAAAAAATTACAAGTATTACATGACATAATAATGGGTACAGTAATAAATGACTAATTGAAAAATAATTAGAAAAAATAACAATTTTTCTACAGTAGGTGTACAGCAATTGCTACAGTTAATGTATGGTACGCTACAGTGCGTGCAACAATCAATTTCTACAGTAAATGTACGGTATGCTACAGTGCGTGCAACAGTAAATTTCTACAGTGGATGTACAGTACACAACAGTACTTGCAACAGTAATGACTAATTATTATAATTAAAAAAATACCTATTCACTCAGCTTCTCGCCTCGAGAGAAGTTCTCAAATCGAGAAGTGACAGAGGCATAAAACGAATGGGTTTAAATCATACTACATATGGGACGCCCTGGGGTGTGGCGCCTCACTTGGCTTATGGAGCACTCCAGGGTGTGGCGCCTCACTTGTGATATGGGCCGCCTCAGGGGGTGGCGCCTCACAGGGTATTTTGAGCAGCCTTGGGCCCAGACGGTTAGGGCATTTATAAAAAAAAATTGAGGGCAGGGATATTTTTAAAATTTATATTTATTTTAGAGATATTAATAAAAATGGCCGTCTTACCTCTCTTAATATATTGCTATAATATAGGGAAATTTTTACTGGTGTTAATTTGTACAGTAGGTTAAATGATAAAGCACGTGCAAAGAGTTGAGGCAACTGTCAACTTTTTTTTCTAAATCTAGCACACATTTAGATGCCTAAAAATATGTACATTTTATTTGCCAATTTAAATTGATCCGTTTATTTTGCGGACTCTTCATCTTGTTAAATAAATTTTTAAGAAATACAATTTTAATCACTTATTTGCAAAAAATAACTAATATGAAAACTAAGGTAAGCAAGGCAGCTATAACGCTGTAAATACTCTTAATTTGAGAATTCTTTTTGAAAAATAATCATTAAATAAATTAAAGTTTTTTTTTTTCAAAAATAAATACAACTTTTTATTAATTAAATGTACTAGATGTATCACAATATTTTCTGAATTACCTAGAAGTGACTTCTGAACCAGATCAATAACTCAGAATCTAATCATTTTTATTTTTTTTCCAATAGCACATAAAGAAATATATTAATTTTTCTTACAGCCGCGAAAAATCCGGCCTGAAAAATATTGATTCGGGTTATTTGTTGCAGTCTTTCTAATAAATCAAATTATATTGTATTCCATCTATTTTCAAAGAAATATATTCAACATTTCTAATATTTTAATACAAAAAATAAAAAAATAAAAAATTTCTCTTTTGAAAAAAAAATATTCTCTAAATTACAACTCATTTGTAACCGAAATTTTTGTCTGGTTACTCCTTTTGCCGATTTTTTTATATATATTCAAAAAATAAATAATTCAAAAAAACAAAAAACAAAATGCACAAATCCGGTTAACCAATAACCGGACTCAAATCAAATTTCCGGTTAATGGTTAACCGGAATATTTCAATGGGTTCGGAAAATGGTTAATTGAAAATTTGATTTGAGTCCGGTTACTGATTAACCAGTTTGGATAGTTTTGTAATTTCAACAGCTAGTTGATTATTTTTTAAAATTCTATTTATTTTCTGGATATATATAAAACATTCGGTGACTTTGTAATTCAAATAAGAAATTACAAACAATTTATGTATTTGCAAACTCTGATCAATCTTTTAGATTTTTTTTTAATCCCTCGCCTTCACTTGCTATTATCTAATAATATACTTGAAAAGAAAAGGCAAATTTATTTTTTATTTAAAAGGAATATGCCACTTATCTTACAGGAGTATGCTAATGGGTGTCATTCTTTTTATAATATAGACCAAGTTACCAAATGTTATAAATAATGAGCTTAAAATAGTAATTTATTATTATTTCATGAAAAAGGCAAAAGTCACTGTGCATTATTCAAACAACACAAGTAAGAACATAATTGTCTAATTAAAACTCTCATTCAACCATCCTTAGTTGAATCCTTATAGTTATATATCCTTACCTATTTTGAGTTGTGAAATATATACAATCCTAAGTTTACAAAATTTCTATATAGTATTAATCTTTCATTTTAAATAAAAAGTTGTAGGAGTAAACAAGAAGAAGTAAGAGGGAGGAAGAAGGGAGGGAAAAATGGACCCACAAGTGTATTTTGTTAATAATTTATGAAGAAAGATATTTTATTTATTGGTTTGAAAAAAGAGAGTAAATTGTACATTTCCTCCCAACAGTTCACTAAATAAACAATACAAACAATACTAGGAGGGTTCTCACAGTTATTATTTATTTATTAATGTTTCAAATATTAAAATTCGAATGTTAAATCTAAATTGTTGCTATTGTTTTATTTTATATGACAAATGAGTCACATGTTATTTGTATCGAGGATTGCTCAATTTGATGGCGAGGACTGACATTAAATCAAACATATCCCTTCAATTCAATAGTTTTATGAATTGTGCATGTGCAAATTGCAATGAGTTCGTATTTGTTGGGATAAAAGTTCAGTTACCGACTTAATGGGGCTACTTTTCTGGAGGAAACAAATATGACAGGTCATAAAGTAATGGTGTAGTATCCAAATCAGCATAGCAGCGTGGGCTTGGGCCTGATGTGCGCCTCAATGAATTAATTTTCTGGTCCCTTTGCTGATCCATATTTGGCTTGTATATTATTTAATCCGCATCTCATAAAAAAAAAAAAATGATGACAAAATTATATGCATTAAAATTAACTTATATATATTTTTTTTATCATTTGACTTTATGTTGATTAATTTAAAAAGTTATAAATATTATATGAAAAACACATAATTTATGATGTAGATCGGTTTCAATGAATTAAATTAGTAGCTTAAAGTAAACTCGATGTCTTTGAGTTGAACTCACCAAGATATTTGATAAGCTTAAGAATATTGACAAAGCTAGATTGAATAAGAGGTAGACAGATACTTATCTCTGAATTTTGGAAATCTAGTATTAGTTTATGTATAATCAGATTGTTGTCTACTCCAGAACAGCCAACTCATAAGCTAAATTATTAAATTCACAGTAGTCCATCACCCGCTTGTTGTATCAGTATTTTTTTTTTAACCTCTAATAAAAATTCTAACTACATCTCTTCTTAAGAACACCTCCTAGTTCTACTCCAATTAACTTAGTACTCGATAGTGCTAATTTCAAGTCTTCGACAAAGCCAACTACCTCAATAATAATAATAATAATAATAATAAAAAAAAAACTAGTAGGAAAAGCGAAAAGAGATATACCATGAACTTCCTAATGAAAAGTAATTAATATTGTTATGGTCGAAAGTATATAATTGTAGCTAGTATTTTATATGTTCTTGTCATTTGTCATCTGTGCAAATTGATGATTGATAACTTAATATAAAAGGCAACGACAATGTTCCGTCACAAAAATAGTTTTTCTAATTGGAACGATCCACGAAATTCGGAGCACCTCAGGACAAAAAAAGAAGAAAAGAGTTGGAAATAGCTCCTAATTAGAAATGATTTGTTCACCAAGTGGGCATTCCCCAAATTAATTAAAATTATTCTCGTAGGACTAAGCACCAGTTCCTCTCCTTCAGTCCTCTAGAGTAACAATAGAAAAACGAAAAGTAAAGAAAGAAAGAAAGAAAGATATATTGCCTCTTCTCTTTTCACTCTTTCTTTGTTAACCAGTAAAAGAGGAGGATAGAGTAGGTCCAATGCCTATCGGATTTATTTTTGGATCCAATAAGTTCTAAAATTGTCTTATTATCTTTCAAATTTGTTTGCACGAAAATTGAAGTAGACACACATGATTTTAAAGTGGAAGAACATATCTTAAAGCAAATCAGATGGTGAATGAGTCCATCGAACCAAAGTAAATCTGATAGGCATCAGACCTACTCTCAATTCTTAAAAGAGTGGTAGCACCTCCTGTAGAGATGGATATATAACCTAAATTATGAGGCTTACGCTCAGTGGCGGAGTTATGTTTGTTCAATGAGGTTAATTGACTCTCCTTATTTTTCAAATTTTTTGAATTTAAGCATTTTTTTTATATAATTTAGAGCAAAATGCTATGGATAGTGCAAATTGACTCCATTCGTAGTTTAAATTTTTTATATGATTGATCCTCATTCACGCTTTACTCCTATAGTTTGAAAGCTCGACTTTGCCCCTGCTTAAGCTAGCAGTCAAAAATTTATAAAAGATATTTTTGTTTAGATGATAAAAAAATTTAGACCATCAGCACCAGTAGACAATTAATTTGGTCATCAGTAATATGTTTTCATGGAGTGTTACCATAGTCATCAATAGGGGTGTTAACGGATACGAGTTGGATAGAGACATTTTCATATCCGTATCCATTATAATAACATTTTTTTTTTTTTACTTTTATCCGTCTTTTCAAATAGAGTATAAGTCCGATAACAAATAAAAAATGTCATTGACATTTTAATTTGTGTTTTTAATAAAATATTTTCAAAACAAGAAAAAGAAAAGAAAAAAAATAAAAATAAATACAACTAATTTGTATTATAAAAATTTAATAAAATACAAAACTTTATTGTATCATGTATTATCATCAAACAAACATATATATATATATATATATTTATATATATAATTTTATTTTTAAAAATTATCTTATACAAAAAGAATAAGATAACAGAAAAATAAATTTACCCGTACCCAATAAGCTAATGAAATAAAATTTAACTCTTACCTGTATTTTTGGATATGATACGGATCGGATAAACGGGTAAAATTAAGGGTGCCATTGTCATCAATTATTCTCGAAATGTATTCAAACTACCGTTTCCTTTTTCAAAATAAGAATAGCGGACAATAATATTACAAAAAAAAAAAAGAAATCCTGTGAGAAAAAAGTTATGTCTGAAAATTATTTATTCCGTCTGATGGAAGAAAATGAAAGAACAAAACAGAGCGGAAAGGAGGGGTAAACATTTTGACAGAGCAGTTTTTTATTTATCCAGTCGCACAAGTCAAATGGGGGGCAGTGTTGACTTCAGGATGATGCATTAATTAAATCTGCTCCGTCAAAATCTTAACCCATGGGGACCGTCAGCGAGGAAAGAATTAATTAATTGCTGCTTGACTTGTGATTATTGATATTAATTGGTATGACTTCTTAAATAAATAAAAAAAAATGAACTGACATGGTGGGGCACTGTTTCTTCCTATCTCCTTAGTTCAGAAAAAAGGAGAGATAACTTCTTCATTTTCATTATGACTTTGTGGAAAAAAAACAAAATATGAAATCATGTTTCACCTATAAATTAAATATATTTTTCTTAATCCGGCTCTGTCAATAAAGATACTGAACTGTACATTTATGTCAAATTCCTGTAGACTTGCTTGTGTGAAAACACGATCTTGGGTCAAGTCTCTAAATCAATAGATCCCTCAATTCCATTCGACCCATTCAACTGACAGTAACACCTGATTGTACAAACTTAATAATCGTCAACAATAAAAGTAAGAAATTAGAATTACCAAACGCACTATTTGACAAATATCTTGGTTCATTTCACTATCAGATTTCAACGCATCTTGCCCTTTTGAAACTTCTTTTTTTACTGCGCCACATTGAACTCTTCAAACTTAACAAATAATGAAATACACTATCAGATTTCAACGCATCTTGCCCTTTTTAAACCTCTTTTTTTACTGCGCCACTTTGAACTCTTCAAACTTAACAAGTAATGAAATACGAGGAGAGTTCAAACGCCTCCATGTTTTTGTGCTTTCATTATGTCTCCATCTCTCTTCATTATTTTCAAAGTTCAAACAGTCGATCCGAACCGCTCAACCTAACCTCCATACTAAAATATGTTTGGAGACCAAATTTTATATTTTTAGAAATTTTTTTACTATTTTTTAGATAGGTACAAAATCAGTAAATTTGAACCATCTAAAAACAATATTTTTGTACCTATCTAAAAAAATAGTAAAAAAATTCCTAAAAATATAAAATTTGGTCTCTAAACATATTTTAGTATGGAGGTTAGATTGAGCGGTTCTGATCGACTGTTTGAACTTTGAAAATAATAAGGAGAAATGGAGGCACAAAAACATGGAGGCATTTGAATCCTCTCATGAAATACACTATCAGATTTCAACGCATCTTGGCCTTTTTAAACTTCTTTTTTTATTGCGCCACTTTGAACTCTTCAAACTTAACCAATAATGAAATATCTTTTATTTTTTGAAAACTTTTACAAAAGCTACGAAGTCGTGAGGGGAAATCAAACTCTCGATCTTTGAGTACAACAACCCTAGGACTTTTTTCTAACCAATTGTGTGAAATACACAAAAGTATCATATTCGACAAAACTGGTATGGATAAGATCTTTTTTTCATTAACTTATTGGGTATGGGTATGGAATAAATTTTTTTTTCGTTAGATAAACATATATGGGTACAGGTAAATGTTATTTCGTATCCATTAGGTAACGGGTAATTATATAAAATAAATTATATCATAAGAAGAATATTATACTAAACATTTTACTTTTTTATTTGAATGTTAATTTATTATTTAGTTAAGGGATTGAATTTGTTAGAAAAGATATTTGTGATTTTTTTTTGCTTCATAAAAAAACTATTATTTAGAAGAGGATGGTTCAGATGCCTCTATTTTTGTGCCTCCATCATGCCTCTATTTTTATAAACTTTAATAACTCAAAATTTAAATCTTAGAATTCAAATAAAACCGTTAGATATGAACTACATCATTTTATCTATGCACGTGTAAAAAATTATAGCATTTCAACTTTGTTTTGGTTCTCATCTTGAGTTTGTAAAAATGTATACTAATGTGGATAATTTCTAGACGTTGATTTTTCAGCTTATTGATTCATATAAAAGCAAAATCAAAATGTAATAAATTTTTTATGGGCACATAGAGAAAATAACATAGATCACATCTAACGGTTTTATTTTGACATTTAAGTTTTAAACTTTGAGTTATTTAAGTTTTTAAAGATGGGGGCATGATGGAGGTACAAAAAAATGGAGGCATTTGAACCCTCCTCTATTTAGAATTAATTGCATATTTCTATTTTAATGTTATATTAGTAATAAAACTATTATATTTGTATTATTCGTTATTCGCCCACTACCGTTTCGTTACCTGCTAATCTTAACGGATATGTGTAGGGTAGAGTAAGGAAAAATTTTAACGGGTATGGGTAGGGTATGAGTAAGGTCAATTCTTAGTGGGTATGGGTATGAAAATAGTTCCACCCTACCCGTATCGCACCCATTGACACCCCTATGATTGACACTCTTGTCATGTATACTCAAGTGTGGATCTACTATTGCACGGCAGCCCAGCCCCCCCCCCCTCCCCTGCCCCTGCGGAATTTCGAGTTGTAGTGATGATCTATTGGTACTGATCGACTTTACCTCTCCCTGGAAATTTTTTTGCCCCCCCCCCCCCCCCCCCTCTGGATGTTTGATTTGCAATTCGGATTAACTTTAGTGTTAAAATCAAAATAATTTTTTTGAATTATGATTGGTAATATTAATTATAAGTTATATGATCAGAAATAATAAGTCGAGGTATTGGAAAATATAAGTTAATATATATATTTTTTTTATCGAGTACCTAATTAGTTAATGGATTTAAATTCAATTCGATATTTTTTTGTCTCTCCCCTCCCCCCGATAAAAATCTTGAGTCCGCCCTTGTGTATACTTACCCATCATATATATGATTGATGAACTGGTGCAATTAATAATTATGTTTTACATAAAATAAATTAATTAACAAAATCATTTAAAGCACGAGCAAACTTATTAATAAGTGAGAAATATTTCTCAAAAGAAGTTATTTCAGACATACATTCATTATCAAATAGTAATTTATTTGGCACGTTCAATCAAGGGCGAAATTAGAAAACAATAATAGTAGTGGCTGAAATGTAAAATAATACAATATGTGGTAGGTGGGACTTGAATTCTAATTCTCACACTTATAAAATATAGCTCTAATCATTAGACTATAAGTAAACATTCAATATTTTATAAGAGGAGATAGAATATATACAAAATTAAAAAAATAAAATTCAATTAAATTTCGATATACATATTAAAATTTTGAAATCATAGAGGTGGCTAAGCTACCCCTAGCTATGCGTTAGATCTTCCCATGTGTCCAATCAAATATATTCGTAGGAAATATTGCTAACATATATAGTTATTCTCATTTGTTTCTAGCTTAGAACATCGACATTCTAGCAACTCAAATGAGTTTCTAAATAACCGTTAACCTCTTTTTATAAATTAAGGTCTCTAAAGTTTCTAACTCTCATATCTCTGAAATTAATTTTAGAGTTTCTATTAAGTCACGTTAGTAACAAATTTAAAAAGAGAAATAATCAGAGCCAACCTGCATAGTTTTTAAATAAAAAATTCTTTCACATTTTTTAAACTGAATTAAAAACTATAATAATACCATAGATGTAAATGCTCTTACAATCTTACTGCTACTAATTAATGTTACCGTTGCCATTGCAGCTGCCATTCCTATTCTTAATATAGTTACCGTTGCCACTGCAGCTGCCATTCCTATTCTTAATATAGTTGGTGGTAATATACCTCTTTTATAATTATTCTTTCAAGCAACAATTTTTTAATATTTCATATTTGGCAATTTTCACGACTAAGAGTCAGAGAACTAGCTTGCTATAAGGTTTATTAATTTTTAATTATCTTCTGTGGAAGATAGTGTTTGGCAAAAACCCGGATCGGGTATACCCGCCTGTACCCGCCTGTACCCACCGCCCGGGGTACCCGTATCCGAGCTCGGGTATGGGTCGGGTACTCAGGTACGGGCAAAAACAGGACCGGACCCATTATTTTGGACCAATACCCGACCATACCCTACCCGAGTTTACCCGTACCCGACTAAACCCGTACCCGTATACCTGAGTTACTGTTCATCCATTTCAAAATTCAAAAATTCTGATTTTTTTCTCCCCCAAACCAGCAAAAAAAAAAAAAAAAATACCCTACCCGCCCTACCCGTACCCGTACCCGCCTTACCCCTTTAGGGTACACGGGTAAGGGTATAACTTGAGTAGGGTATGGATTTTGAAAATTATACCCGCCATACCCGTACCCGAATACCCTTGTACCCAAGTATACCCGTACCCGAGATGTACCCGTATCCGAGACGGGTATACCCGGAGTACCCGTACCCGCCCGAGTATAAATACTCTAGTGGAAGATATATAAGTGTAATATATATTCTTTATTTCTGATTGTTGACCATCAAAACTTTTTTATAATCAACTTGATATTAGTCGTACGATTTCTAATTGCTTTGCGTGAGAAGAAAAATGACAGATCATTTTTTTTATTGGTTATATAAATGTTCCTGGAAAATATTGATTGAAATGGATGGTTGTTCATCCGTCAACCGTCAAAATTGTTAGAAAATATTAATTTGCTGTTACTATCTCTGATCTTTAATAATGGAGATGGCAGGTCATGTTGGTCATTACACAATTTCCTTGCAGGATTCTTCTCATTTCCTTGCATGAATCTCCTCATTTCCTCGCAGGATTCTCCTCATTCCGCATCTTCCTTTTCTATTCACAACAAATGCCAGAATCCATTTGTCAAAAAAAAAACAGAGAGAGGAAATGTCAGAACTCAGGACCCTACAAAAGCACTAGTGCTCCTTCAATTATATATACACCTTGGTTATAATTTCCAACTTTATTGGCAGAAGCAGAAATAATAGTTTGCCTATTTCTTCCATCAGACCCCGCACTTCTTTTACACACAAAACCAATATCATGGTTCAGGCTGTTGTTTCTGGGGTGGTCGATAAGCTCAGCAACCTCTTGATCACAGAAGCTGTATTCTTATATGGCTTAAATGACCAAATTGAACTGATTAAGTTGCGTCTTCACCAGATGCAGTGCTTCTTAAAAGATGCCGATTCAAAGCAGCAGAAGGATGAAAGAGTAAAGGGTTGGGTGAAGGATATAAGAAATGTAGCTCACGAGACGGAGGATGCAATCGACACTTTCCTTGTTGAGACTGCCCCAAGCCAGTGGAAGGGTGTTGGTGTATTTATGAAGTATGCCCAAAAGCCTGCTGAATTGTTTGCACAACACAAACTCGGTGAAAAGATATCTAAAATACAAGCTAAACTCAAAATTATCTTAGAGGGAAGAATCATTTTTGGGATTGAAAATTTGGGGGAAGAGAGAAGAGAAGTGGTATCAGTTGTTAGAGGGGCAGTGAATCCAGATGATGATGATTATGAAATCATTGGATTCAAAGATGAGAAAAGAAAGTTGATTGACCAGTTGGTTGCCAGTGGGAACGAACAAAGACGACGGGTTGTTTCCATTGTTGGCCAGGGTGGTCTTGGCAAGACGACACTTGCCCAAAAAGTCTACAATGACAATGAGATCAAGAAGCACTTTGATGTTAGCATTTGGTTAACTATTTCCAGTGATTTCAAACTAGTTGATATTTTGAAAAAGGGACTCCGGAAACTCGGGATTGTCATAAGCAAAGAGAAGGAAAATGATGAGGAATTTTTATTGAAAGAAATGAAAAGGGTCTTGAGTGAGGGACGATATCTTATTGTCTTGGATGATGTTTGGGCAAAAAATCTCTTTGCTCTTTTTGGACGAGCACTGCCAGATGTCGGTAATGGAAGCCGAGTGCTCATGACAAGCCGCTTTCTTGCTGTTGCAAAACAAGCCGATCCGGGTAGCATGCCACATGAACTCCGCTTCCTTAATGAAGAGGAGAGCCTCAAACTTCTCCTTGTAAAGGCATTCCCCGACCAATATCCCCCTTCAATTTGCTTGGCAAACAATGATCTAGTCGAAGTGGCGAAACAGTTAGCAAAAAGGTGTGATGGTTTACCACTAGCATTGGTGGTAATTGGAGGTCTCCTATCGATGAAGGTCCCGAACTATAACGATTGGAACCGCGTACTACAAACTATGGATTGGCAATTGGATGGCAGTGAATGCATGCAAGTTCTGGCCACAAGTTATCAGGATTTACCTTATTATCTCAAGCAGTGTTTTCTGTACATGGCATGTTTCCCTGAGGATTATGCGATTCACGCTGGACCTCTTATGAGAATGTGGATTGCTGAAGGATTTATCAAGCCTGATGGTAGATGGACTATGGAGGATATGGCAGAGCGCTACTTAGAAGAACTCACTCAAAGGTAAAACTCGGTTCTTTTATTTTACTTATCTACTTTTAACACTAGACACATTACAAATATGGGAAAGAGGGCGTTCCATGGCCAATATCAGACTATATTCGATCCAATATTTGGTTGTATCAGCTGTTTGATTCGCACCAAGATTTGCATGCGTAGTTTTGATTTACAGGGCGGATTATAAAATACATTGTTTGCATGACTCTTAAAGCAAATTGAACTGCTACAACCGGGTATCAGATGCCACCCAGTTCCTAAAAATATTGCTGTAGTGAATTTTATACCCATCTTCTAGATATTTATCATCAAGAAATAACTTATATTGATTATCTATCTATGTTATCTTTATTTCGTAGATGCATGGTTCAAATATCCGAGAGATCTTTAAAATATGGCACTATTGAGCGTTGCCGTATTCATGATCTTCTGCGTGAACTAGCCATCAAGGAATCCAAAGAGGAAAATTTTCTACAATTGAATAACCATCGAATGAAAGAACAGCATCCTAACACACGTCGAGCATCTCACTTCCAAGCCGATGTTGTCAAATTTTGCGAGAACACCAACCTCCGTTCCTTGCTAATTTTTGATGTTCACATAGCAAGCCTAATCAAGTTTAGATTGCTGTGTGTACTAGAATTGAAAGGCGTTTTGTGCACCCAAAATCTCGCTAATGAGGTAACAAATATGGTTCATCTCAGTTATCTTGGTTTGAGGAGAACTTGGATATGTTCTCTACCTGAAAAAATAGGCAGTCTTAAAAAACTTCAAACCCTTGATATCAGAGAAACGTATGTAACCACTGTACCTTTTTCTCTATGGGAAATAACAACACTGAGGCATGTACATGCTTCCTGGAATAGACCAATAAATGGACCCCACAATGGATCTAAACTAGAGCATTTATTGACCCTGAAGTATGTGAAAGTGATGGCATGGAAAAAAGATTTGCCACACATGAAAAATATCAGAAAGTTGGGAATAAGAAATAGAGATAATCATGATTCAAAAGCAACTGCCGAACTGCTAAAAAATTTGGAACATCTCTGCAGTTTAAGTATAGAATGGCAAATTCTTCCAGAAGAGATTGTCGACATGAGGTCCTTCCGTAGCTATAAAAATATACGAAATTTAGGGCTCCTAGGAGAATGGCCCCGAAGCATGATGTTCAATGCGGCAATGATACCCGAGCATGTCACACAACTCGTTCTTTATCGTACAAGGTTGGAGCAAGATCCAATGCCAGAACTAAAGAAGCTACCGAGTATTAAATTCCTTGATCTGGGTCGACATGCGATAACCTGTAGGAAGATGGTGTGCTCGGCAGGAGGATTCCTGCAACTTCAGAGATTATACATTACCGAAAACGACTCATTGGAGGAGTTGCATGTGGAGCAAGGTTCCTTTCCATTTCTCAAGTATCTGTGGATAGTAGCATGCTGGAAGCTAAGGATGCTGCCTGAGTTGCATTATGTAACCAGTCTTCAAAAATTGGAGATTAGTGTAATGCTACATGAATTTAAATTAAGGATGGTTCATCCTGATGGAGAGGATTGGCACAAAATCAAGCATATCCCTGAAGTTGCATATATTTTTTAAATGTTTGTAACTACCGCACTTTATATGTAGATAGATTTTAATTTTAATGATTTTTTTTTTTCATTTGCTG
Organism: Carex pumila; assembly: GCA_033356055.1. NCBI lineage: Eukaryota > Viridiplantae > Streptophyta > Magnoliopsida > Poales > Cyperaceae > Carex > Carex pumila. Next base: position 110,294 of record JARJHM010000770.1, on the reverse strand, counting down.
AATAGTTTGATGCTGTTGGAGATGCATAACTGCCCCAATACAGGTGGACATGTCTTAGTTGGGGGCTCTTAGCATAACTAAGGGTAGATTTGCAGATTATAACCCTCCCTTTCTTTTTCTCCATCCGATTCTTAATTTCCTTCATTGGCTACAAAAGTCACAACACTTTGCCTAATATATATTTATTTCCTAATATTTGTTTGGTAAAAGTTTCTAATTCCTACTTCAGTACTTAATTAGCATCTTTTTATACTATGCTATGTCAGTCTATTAATCAAAGTACATTTTCTTTACATTTCTAGACCAATCAACATTTCTCAAATTATTATATGTAAAGTCTTAAGTTACTTGAAATTATATAATATTAATTTATTTCGCTAACTTCAACAATTAAAGCCCAATAATTTATGCTAACTTCAGCAAAGCCAACTATACCTCAATAATAATAAAACCTTGTAGGGAAATGGAAAAGAAATGTATTATTAATTTCCTAATGAGAAGTTAATATTGTTATGGACGAAAATAATTGTAGCCAGTATAATGTTCCTTTCATTTGTCATCTGTGCAAATTTGGAGCACCTCAGGACAAGAACAAAACGGAAAATTTTACATAATGTTTCACTTTTTTAAAACTTAGGACAAACTATCTTTCTTCTAAAATTTTTAACAAAATATCCTTTGTAAGCTCCACTTTTCTCCGCTGTTCCCCTTTCACTCCTTCTAATTTACTCTTCATTTTTTGTGAAAATCAAAATGATAAAATTATAGTTATATTTTCTATACTTTAGATTGATAGATATAATATTTTGACGTAACTTATATTATTTTATAATCAATCAATTACTTATAAAACTAGATTGTTAATTCTTTGAATTGTTTGTTGCATAAATAATTGATTTTTACACCAGATATACAAACATCTAAAACCATATTATGACATATAGATATTTTATTTTTATTTTGATAAATACTTTGTTAATTGTTGTGATGTTAAATAAAATTGTTGTCAATTAGTATAATTTATCCATAACAAAATTTGCTACAAAGTTCAACAATTATGAATTGATCGTTAGAATATGTGTGGATAGTTAACTCAGCCTTGCTGTTTATATCAAATTTATGATGAAAGGCCTCCTCTCTAATTATACAAATTCTATTAATTAAAAAATGGATCATTAATTCATTTCAATCAAATAATTTAGATCGAGTCTAACGACTTTTGTTCATTCTATAATCATAATAATGAACTATCTAATTTTAATAATAAACTATCTATTTTTGATATTCCGATCTAGGGTTTAATTTGAATTCAGATCCAGATTTGATTTGATTTTTTCTTCAAAAAAAATATGAATGATACACTATTTTTAATAAAATAATTATTTAGGATAAGGGTTTTGGTGAAAAAAAACGGTGAACAAAGTACGAATTATATAAGGTTTTTAAAGTTTTAATTTATAAACCATTCATAATGTGCTTTCGAAAAAGAAATAGGTGAAATTTTTCAAAAAAAAACATAAACGGTTCTAGAACCGTGTACAATTTACTGACTCTATTTCTAATGGTGCAACTATTAAACTAGATAGTTTATTATTAAATTAGATAGAATGAACAAAAATCGTTATGCAGTTGACTTGATCTATATTATTTGATTGAAATGAATGATCCAATTTTTAAATTAATAGAATTTGTATAATTAGAGAGGAGACATTTTACAATAAATTTTTAACTGACCACACATTCTAATGACCTCATTCATAATTGTTGAACTTTGTAGCAAATTTTATTATGGAATAAATTATATTTATTGAGAATAACTTTATTTATTATCGCAACAATTAACAAATTATTTATTAAAATAAAAATGAAATTATCTATATGTCATAATATGATTTTAGATGTTTGCACATTAAATCTGGTGTAATTAAACAATCAATTATTTATACAACAAGTAATTGCAATTATAAAAAATTAGAAGTTACGCCAAATTTTATATCTACCAATCTAAATTATAGAAAATATATCTATAATTTTATCATTTTCAAAAAATGAAGACGAGTGGGAGGAAGGAGAGAGAGGGGACAAGTGGATTCTACAATGACATTTTATTAAAATTTTTGCAAGGAGTATTTTATTCTAAGTTTAAAAAAAAATGATATTATGTAAAATTTTCCCTTTTTTATCATAGTGCATTGTCATGCAGCAAGTGAAGATGGCGTGAAGAGAAATTTGGGGAACGAAGCAATTTAGTATTGGTTTGACCTCCAAGTGGAGATAGTGGCTCAAGTTACAGTTATAACATGCAATTAGTTTCCAGTTGTAAACAGATATGACCTGCCAATTTAATGTGCCAAATACACTAAATTGGTTGGATATGCAAAGAAAAGTTAGATTATCTGTTTTAGATTGGAAAGTCTAGATGGAGGCAATCTTACTCTTCTTTTTTTTATTTATTAAATATGTAGATGTTGTGATCTGCAAACATATGTGATTAAAAAATAAAATTTTAAATTGAATATCAACTCTCTTATTAAATAGTCGGTCTCTTTTCTTTATGTATATTTTTTATACTTTTTACGTGTAGAAGTCTTCTAAATTTATTTAGACACGAACAATTAATATCTCTTTCTCTTATTTTTGTTTTTTTTTTAAACTTTCTTAAGCCTCTCATTTGATTTTTCAGATACTCAATTTTCTATTAGTCCTATTTTTTATTTTTTAAATATCATTTAAGGAACTTTTAGATTGATTGATAATTAATTAGTCATGTATCTTCATTTCTTTTCAATTTGTTTTAATATCATTAATAGATATTGTTGAATAATTATTTTTTTATTGATCTATTTTTTATTAAAATATGTCATTTTGTATGAATTTTTTTTTCTCTTTTATAATATGTTCTTTGCAATGGACACGATATGTGTTGCAACTAAAACATATTTTAATTGCAACATCTAAATATGTGTTGCATTGTTCAATCCTTTTATTAAAATGAAGAGGATCCAAATCCATTTAGAATAGGGGAAGTATTTCGCTCAGCACCAAATCTGGCTCGTCGGTTCGCTTACAAGAAATAAGAAAAAGAAATGGATAGAACAAAAATATTATAACAATTCTTAGTTATTTAATCATTAAATTTAATTTATTTAAGTGTAAATTGTGAACCGATTAAGTATAAATATAGACGAATCATTTTTATAGTATTAAGTCAAATAGGTGCTAAACTAATAAAAGAATACTTCATTGGAATAAAACCTTTGTATAAACCTGATATAAGGCCTTGATTAGATCCATTTACTAGTACAGTTCAGCCCATAACTTGATGTAACACATAAATGGGCCTAACTGGATCTAGATTTGGGCCCAAATACATCAATGGGTCTAACTTGATCTTATATCGATAATCAGGCTGAGACGTAATACATCAATGGGCTTAACTTGATCTAGATTTAGGCCCACTTCTGACAGAAAAGAAAAACAGTACTTAAAACGAAAAAGAGATCTCTTCTCTGAGTTGATGACAGAAAAAGAGATTTGCGTTGGTTATTGGGCTGATAAACACAGAAAAAAAAAAAAGAAAAAAAAAAGGGCAAGTTCTTCTGGATCGGTCTGATGGTGCCCACTTCTGACAAGTGGTCCAACCAATGATTTTGATGGTCCAAACAGTATCTATGTGTGGGCCCTTAACAGATCCGTGGAGCCCATTTAGATCGGGCAGCAGTTAGTGCCACACTGATGAGGCCTCACCAGCTGGTCCAACAACTCCTAGTTGTGTCCGTACACACACTATCTGGACCATTTGATTTTCTGCGGCCGTCAAGTTCAGTACTTTCGTATTTCTTTTTCTCATTCAGCATGCTATTCATGATATATCATTATATACTGAGAAATTTTTTTTTTAAAAGCTATCTTCTTGATGTTTTTTTTTTCTTTACTATAAATGTTCGCTATATGTACAAATTGTTTTGAACTTTGGGAATCAGTTAGAAGGTATATTCATTTATATAGCTTTTAAATTTGAAGATGGATTTTAAATGTCTTTAATTATAAATAATTAAATACAATTTTACAATTATAAATTATTAAACATAACTTAAATATTTTTTAATAAAATACAAGATCAATGTCAGTGTTATACTCAACTTCAAATATGTTGTTTGCCTTAGAACCATAGAAAAATGAAAATTCCTATTATTTTCTTAGTCCAAATGTCATAAAACATGAATTCTGAAATTTTGTAGAAAACATCTCTCACGAGAGGTACTAATATTTAAGCAGTGGTGCGAGTATTATTATAATATATTTTTCTTTTTAAGTTCTGAACAAATCTATTGGTAATAAATAAGTACCTTTTGAACAGTATACAACTGAGTTGGGGACTCAAAAGATCATCTTCATGCATATCTGTTTGTGATATTTGCAAATATTTTAATTTTATTTAAAAGCTTTCTAGAACCCAAAATATCCATAAAAAGCCCGTTAAATAATGGACCAATATTTAAGCCCAATTCTCATAAGATGCCAGTGGGGACTAGTTTGGATGCAAGGGGACCCCAAGTAGGGGTGTTCATCGGTTCGGTTTGATTAAAAGCAAATTCAATTAGACAAACTAAAGTTATAAGTTTTAAAAATAGAACTGACTTAAAGTTTTATTTCAATTTGTTCGGTTCAAATCAAAATATATTAATTTTCTTATTTAAAATAATTAATTTATAATAAACCAAAATATATTAAAAAATAGGGAGAATTTCTAGTGTGCCCATCTAAATTTCTAAGGGCTCGTTCGACAACCCAGTAGAAAATAAGAATGGGTGTGGAAATAAAAAATTTTGAACAAAATTTTACTATTCACCGTGGGAATAAAAACTTAGCTCTGAGCAAAAAAAATTTTCTCACGATGAACAATAATCTGTCGAACGGGCCCTAAAATTGCCAATTTCCCATGAAAGTGTCATATTATCCAATATCCCTACAACAACTTAAAATTATATATAAATATTCTCATTGATTTATTTAACCTTTAAATTCATTATTTTAAAAATTAAAATGACAAACGTATCCTTTTTTTTTTCAAACTCTCTTCCTTTGCACCTTCTCCTGCGACTCCAAACTCCTTATCTCCCCTTCGCACTACTGGATGCATATGATCCAATTATTAATTGAGGAAAACTAGGAGCATTTGATTGAAGTTTAGAAAGCGGAGAAATTTTGGAAGTATTTGATTCAATTTTTATTAAGAGGAACTTTTAGAAACATTTAATGAATCAAAAATTGATTGCACGCATTGTGGGACTCGTTGATTTACCTACTAAATTCTTGTTTAAATCACTTTTTATCACAGGAGATGAAATAGTATTTATTCGCAGATAACTTGGGCAGAAATATTTGAACTAGCAAGAGATCCAAAGTTTGCACGTTAATGGAGTTTTGGCGTAAGAGAAGGTGCAAGGAGATTGGGAGGAGGTGATTTTGAAATGAAGGGGCATATTTGTCATTTTATTTTTTAAAATAATTAAATTAAAGATTAAATAAATCAATGGGGATATTGGATATAATTTTAAGTTGTTATGGGGATATTGGATGTTATGACATTTTCATGGATAAATTGGCTATTTTGAAATTTTGAATGGGCATACCAAAAATTTTCCCTAAAATGTAAATTGGGATATTAAGAAATAAACCAATATAGTTAAAGCAATTGATTATGAAATAAACTGGAGTATTAAGAAATAAATCGGAGTGATATGAATCAAATTCATAATATATACAAGTTAGGTCAGTTCAATTATTTCAATTTTGAAAATTTTCAAACCGAATCATTAAATCAAAAAAACTGAACCATTTAGTTCAAACTAATTCAATTCAGTTCAAAACCAACTAAACTGAACCCAATGAACACCCCTAACCCAACTAAGCGGATCCAAATTAATTTGCTGCTATCCTCGAAGAATATATAGCAGTCCCTTTTTTTTTCTCAATCTCTCTCCTTTTCTTTTTCTCTCTCCTTCTCTCTTTCTCTCTCTAACAGAGGATTGCAGCGAATTTGAATCCCAACTAAGCAGTTATTTATCGAATTCATATTCAGTCAGTGATTCGGACCGTTTATTTTATTCTGATTTGAAATTCACAAAGTATCTAAAACAGGTTCTAAAAAAATTTGTTCGGCTATGATTTACTCAGATACTGTAACCTTTTAGCATCTTTAGGTGTAGAATGGTATTTTATACAACGATTTCTAACACAAATACTAAAAATATTATGGGACGACTTTAGATTATATATCTATTTTCAGTGCATTATAGAGATTCTATACATTGAAAACAAGAGACAACATAAAAAGAGTTTCTACCCTCGTTGTGAAAAGCCAAAATTTCTTTGAAAGACCCTGAACTGACATATATAAATTTTAAGTAAGATGTGAAATTGATTTGTCATTTCAAGTTATTTTCTCAAAATACTTGTTATTAAGAGAATTAAAAAATCTAAACAAAAAGGTCAACCTAAACAAATGATGTCATGCCCCACCAATGAAATGTCTCATCTTTTTCATACCTCATCACACCTCATATTTTATATTTTTATTTTTAAAGTCTAAATTATCGATTTGAACCACTCAACATAATATTTATACTAAAATATGCATGGAGATGAAATATTATATTTTTTAGAATTTTCTTACTATTTTTTAAAATAGGTACAAAATCACTGTTTTTGAATCATTAAAAAAAAAGTGATTTTCTACCCATCTTAAAAAAATAGTAAATAATTTTAAAAAATTATAAACTTTCATCCCTAACCATATTTTATTATATATATATAGTAAAACGCGTTTCTGCTTCACGCCGTATTTTTATTTTGAAAGTCCAAACGACCGATCCGAACCGTTAGATGTTTAATCCATATTTAAATGTGCTTGGAGACCAAATTTTACATTTTTTTGAAATTTTTTTACTATTTATTAAGCATTTTTGAAAATTGTTGTTTTGCTGTGAATAGTAAAAAACAGTAAAATTTTCTGGACCATCAAATCAGCGACTTTCAAAATTACTTAATAAATAGTAAAAAAATTCTAAAAAATGTAAAATTTGGCCACCAAGCACATTTCAATATGGAAAACAAGGTGAACGGTTCGGATCGACACTTTGAACTTTAAAATTGTAAAATATGAGCGTGAAGTAAAATAGTTGCTTTACTTCGCAACTCACGGTAGCCCATCTCATATATATATATATATATATATATATATATATATATATATATATATAGAGGTAGGCTAATATACAATCGATTGTTCCTAAGGTTCTGTATAACCAAGTCGTTTTCTGATTTTTAAAGTCCAAATGATCTCAATCCAAACCGTTCATCTTGTTATGCATATTAATATATGCTTGGAGACCAAATTTTACATTTTTATGAATTTTTTTACTATTTATTAAGCCACATTGAAAACCGCTGATCCAACAGTGGCTTAACAAACAGTAAAATCAGAAGCCACTGTTTGGATATGATGATATGATGAGGTATGAAAGACACGAGACATTGGAACTCTCCTCTATATATGAGTAGAACTAGGGTGTTCTTAAGTTCATCAAGTTTCTTGGTGAACTCAATTCTAAAAATCTATCAAATCGGCTTGAAACAACGAATTCAAACTGTTGAAACCCACCTACCTTAGGAGTGATGTGTATACATATGAAAATTTTAAATATTTGAATTAATTTAGTGTAATGTCAAGTGGTCAAAATTAGAAGTTTAATACATTGATTTTAATGCATTTATTTTTTGAACTTTTTTTGGCCACTTGACTCTATACAATTTTTTTTTATGTAGGCGCATCACTAGTAAGGTGGGCAAATTTCAATGGTTCGAATTCGTTATTTGAAGCTGATCTGAAGCACTCAATATGTTCTCTATACTAGAATGCTTGAAGATCAAATTTATATTTTTTGAATTTTTTTTACTATTTTTTTAGAATTTTTCAAAACAGTTATAAAAAATATTTAAAATAATAATAATAAATTTTGAAAAACTCTGTTTTAAATTTTTTTGAACAAATAGTAAAAAAGTTACAAAAAATATAAAATTTTGTCTCCAAACATATATTAATATGGAGAACATGTTGAGTGCTTTAGATCAATCATTTAGATACTGAAAATGCAAATATGACATATAAGCATATGCTCTCATATGCTTATGCAAGTAAAGTAGCCGTGATTCAGACATAATTTGATGATTGTTTGTTTACATATAATGCATATAAATTATATCAAAATTATGAAGTTTTCATTAAAAAAAAATTATGCAAATAGTTCTTAAAATTTACAAATAATTCGAAAAAGGCTCAGGGTTTAGTTCAATTATACAATTAGAAGTTTAGAACAGAGCTCAAAACTTATAATTTGTATATTTATCACAAATCTTGTTACTGTGATCAGAAATGAGAACCTCAAAAAACAAACAATGATTCATTTTATGAGTTTGCATCGTCTGCATTAGGACTGTAAATGAGCTGAGTTTGAGCGAGTTATCTCCAACTCATACTCAATTTATTTAGTAAATAAGTAAGTTAACTCAAGTTGAGATATCAATAATGAGCTGTAAAGCCAACTCGAGTTGGCTCAAAACTCGTTTATAACTCGTTTCATCAGTCAATTTTCTTAGTTATAGTTATATACTAGTAATAATTTATCTAAACAAAAATAATTCAAATGATTTAGCAAGAGTTTATCTAAACAAAGACAACTAACAAAACAAAAAAAATCAAACAGCAGCTTAGGAGTCATTTAGAAGAGTATGGAATTAATAGTGACGAATTTTGTGTAACTCGAGTTGTTAATAAGCGAGTTGGCCCAGGTATGCTTAAACTCAGCTCATTTATTAAATGAGTTAGCCAATTCGAGTTGTAACTAATTCGAGTTGTAAATGAGCAAGTTAAAGCGAGCAGTTGCGAGTGAGTTACGAATTTGAGTGATTTTATATAGCCCTAATCTACATTAACTCAAAAGAACATCTTTTGAGTAAACACATCTCAGCAATATGATTTTAAACAGAACTAATCTGATTACAATCTATAATTTTAGAGGACCATTTAATATTAATGTAGTCCGTACGTACCTTAAAATAGATCGAAAATTAACTCAAAAGATATTTTTTTTTAGATAATGCAGACAGAGGATATGAATTCTCATTTGATGGGGTCTTTTTGAAACTTACAAATTTATTAAAAGAAGAAATTTGTTTTCTTGAGAAATGTGTAGATATTGCTGGATACGTTGGATTGGCTAGACAATAAAAAGGTGGACCCTAGAACAGGAGTACAAGTTGACCCTTCCAAATTTTGAGGGAGGAGCACAAACCACAGATGGGATAAAGAGGCACTAGTGCCCAAAAAGAATTAAATTTGGTGGAGGCCAATTGGGCCCCATGATTGGTAGCATTCTATCAACATATGCCTCATGCATTCAGTGGTCCTTTTCAGAGAGGATCAACACCTCCTAAGGCTCTTGTGACCCCTTGTTGGATTCCAGACTTGTTTTTACTTGCAATTAATAAAACCTAAAAATTAAGATAAAACCAAAAAGTGTGAGGCTACAGATGGTATCTTGTTTTGAAGTTAAACAACTAATTTCAACCATTTAACCATTTAACGTGATTTTCATGTGAAAATGTACTTATTGACAAAATTTTATATTTTTTTAGATAGATAGAAAATCACTTAATTTAAAAATTCTTGATTATCCAAAAGTAGTGATTTTCTACCTATCTAAAAAATAACAAAGAAATTATAAAAAGTAAAATTTGGTAAACAAGTACATTTTCAACTAAATATCATGCCTGGTCCTAGGACAGGGCACCAAGGGCAATGGCCTCAGGTCCTAGGATCCAAAGGGCCCTCAAAAAAATTTTAGTATGTATATATTAAAAAAAAATTATTTGTATATATTAAAAATAAATAAAATATTAGAAATAAAATTTTGTATATATAAAAGCTCTAAATTTTTTTATAAATAGGAATGATCAATTAGCATATATATATATGAGGAGGGATCAAGTTACAACATTTTTTGAGTTACAACAAGTTACAACAAGTTTTTTTTTTTAAATTTGAAAGTCCAAATCGTCGATCCAAACCGTTAGATATGATCTCTACAATAAAATGTGTTTGGAGACCAAATTTTACATTTTTTTGGAAATTTTTTACTATTTATTAAGATGGGTACAAAAACTAGTCAAATTTAGACCATTGAATTTTGTACCCATCTTAATAAATAGTAAAAAAATTCCAAAAAATATAAAATTTGGTCTCCAAGCACATTTTATTGTAGAGATCACATCTAACGGTTTGGATTGACGATTTGGACTTTCAAATTTAAAAAAAAGCTTGTTGTAACTTGTTGTAACTCAAAAAATGTTGTAACTTGATCCCTCCTCTATATATATACATATACATGAAGGTAAGGGTGTAAACAGTCGAATACAGATCGGATAGTGATAAAACCGTATCTTTATCCATTATAATTTTTCAAATATGGATGCAAATATGGATAGTCTCGGATACAGATTAGATATTAAATGTATACGAATATGGATCAGATATCAGATGGATATGAATATAATTCTGATAAATAAAAAAATACTAATATACATTCTAGTAAAGTATAATATCTAAATATAGTTTTATTTTCATTAATTAATTATATCTAATATTTTTCATAATAAATTTGTTGGATACAAAACATATATCATAGTACCAAAATAGTAGTCACTATTGATCTCATAATGTTATATTGTTAATAAGAATATATCAATTCAAGATCAATAATGTTTTTTTTCTAAGCATATAGAACAAAAAAAAAACAAAGAGAGTCTTGAACCAGCTCCATTAATGATCATATATCAATACCATGCAACTAAATATAAGTAATAAATCATTGGTATTTAACAAATCATTTTTTTTGTGGAGTAAAGGTGTAAACGGTCAGATACATATAGTTACAGATAGTTAATCATTAAACTGTATCCTTATCTGTTATAACTTTTCAGATAGGAATACGGATGCAGATATAGATAGTTAATTATTAAATAATATCCCGGCCTTATCCGTTATAACTTTTTGGATATGGATACAAATACCGATAATCTCGAATGCGAATACAGATTAGATAATTTAAGTAATTTTCTGAATTCAGATTCGAACGAAATTGGATAATATCTGATTCATTTACACCCCTGTATAAAGGACTCAAATTTTTATCCCGCCCTAGGCCCCAAAATTTTCAGAACTGGCCCTGCTAAAGATCATGTTTAACAGTTTCGATCGATTATTTAAAATTTAAAAATAGATATTTTGAATTCATATATAGTATGGATCACTCTTTATTATGCATATATTATCATATATAGCCTCAATTTAAACCCCAATTTTCTATTTTTTTATTCTGTAAAATTATGTGAAATTGACAAATAGTAGGTCTTCTAAGTCTGTTTGTCAAAAATGTGAAAACGAAAAAAGTGAAGTTTTTGATTAAAAAATATATATATAGAGAGAGAGGAAGGCTACCACTAGTAGAAAAACTGGAATCAGGATCGGCCTATCTGGCTATATGAAACAACTAATACTAATACCTATCTGGATCGGTATTCTTAAAACTACCGATCCTAAAAACTATTTAGATCGGTATTTTTGGTCAAACGATCCTAGTTTATGAACTATTAGGATCGGATTTTTGTTAGAACCGATCTTTGATAGTATCAAGATCAGTTTTTTGAAACAACCGATCTTAATAGTTCATAAATTAGGATCAGTTGTTTGTCAAGACCGATCTTGATACTATCAGGATCGGTTCTAACAATAAACCAATCCTAATAGTTTATAAATTAGGTTCGGTTGTTTATAACAACCGATCCTAAAATAAAAAAAATGGAGAATAACATGAAAATGAAAATGAAAAATTGGAGACCGGTAGATCAGCAAGTCTGGACTGATACATGGATCAAATTGCAAAAGTGATTACATCACCATGCAGAGCATTCAAAAATACACATAATTGACACAAATTTCAATTTATTTAGATTTTTCTACAGTTAGTTGTGAATTTCCAAAGTTGTAGCTTTCGAAAAAATTTTAAACATCCAATACTTTAGCTAGGAAAGTCGGATTTGGGCATATGACCACTTTTCAGAAACGGGAGAATGAGACGGATCCATTTTTTCCCCGGTGGCACACAGGGCATCGTCCCATCGAAAGCATCAGAATTAAAAAAAAATGTCATTTAGTGCCTCAAAAATTCAGTTTAAGTTTTTGTTCAACGGTAGACATACAACGATCGGTATTTTGTTTATAAATGTCGTTTGGTTTTTGTTTATAAACTCATTTTTTTATAATATATGTGTATGTATATATAATATAATATAATACATGCATATATAATATATGTATATGTATATATAAAATGATACTGATAATTATTAAAATGACAATAATTTAAAATGATATTGATAAAATTTATACCAAATATAATGCTAGAACATTTTTATTGTATTATTAAATAATTTTGACAAATTAAATTGTATAGTTTAACATGTATGTTGCATAATGACTTATGTCAAACATGCATGACCATAAAACATCAACTCTTGTTGGGTGAGTTAATGAAGGAACAAAGACAAATGTCATCCGTTGGTCGATCGAAACCGTTTAAATTAAATAGCACTGCATTTATTGTCTTGCATCCAATTTTGATCAAAATTTATTTTTAGTAACCCATCCATCTAATTGACCGAAAATTGAAGCTTCGCTATGGCCATAAACACTTTGTGTTGGATCGAAGATCATACATAATAAAATTTCTGAACTTTTAGGTTAGTTACATTCAATGTTCTCTCTTGATCATTTTAAAACAGATTTACAATGATTTCACTGCAGATTGATTGTTAATTTCTCGCGTGAAAATGAACGGTTCGAAATATTTTCTAAATTTGAAGGGGCATATAATGATGAAAGTCTATAAAAAATGACATGTAAAGTATTATTTGGCTATATAAGATGTTAAAAAAAAATTGAATTTTTTTCATATGTATTGTTGTACATGCATTGTGTGATTAGTAAATACCAAACTTTCATACCATCCGATAAGTGCAAAACGGTTCTGATTAGATAATATCTCTGTTTAGAATTTTTTTTTTCATATGTATTGCTGTACATGCATTGTGTGATTAGTAAATACCAAACTTTCATACTGTCCGATAAGTGAAAAACGGTTATGATTAGATAATTACCATTAGGATCGGTTGTATAAAGAATTGACCCTAATGTATGCACTATTAGAATCGGTTCTTTATAATAACTAATCCCGATTGTTTTTAGGATCGGTTTTTTCGAATTAACTGATCCTAATTCTAAAAAAATATTGGTTCTGCAAAAAAAAAATAGGATCGGTCGTTTCAAACAACCGATCCTAATAGTACTATTAGGATCGGTTTTTTTAAACAACTAATCCTAATAGTATCGGTTGTTTGAAACAGTCGATCCTAATTTTTTTTTGCAGAACCAACATTAAAAAAAGGAATTAGGATTGGTTGTTTAAAATAACCGATCCTAAAAACAATCAGGATCAGTTATTTCAAAATAACCGATCCTAAAAACAATCGGGATCGGTTATTTTGAAATAACCGATCCTGATAACTCTCAATATACCCTGCTTAGGGTTCTTATTTTCATTTCGCGTCTCTCATTTTCAACTTAGCGTCTCTCTCTCTCTGTCTCCATTTCTCCCTCTCAAATCCTCAGACCCCCGTGTCTCTCTCTCTCTTTGTCTCTGTCTCTCCCTCTCAAAGCCAAGCCTCTCGCACCTCTGGCTCAATTGTATTAGTTTTTAATTTTTTTTATTGTTTCAAAAATTAATTAATGGTGTTTGTATATTGTTTTACAATCTTGAGGACATCTCGCTCAAGTTACTTAATCATCCGGCCGATCAACTATCACGGTATTAGGTTTATCTAATTTTCTCATTATTATACTTTTAAAACACTTTTTTTTTTGTATTTTTCATTGGAAAATGTTTTTCCATCTAATTGTTTCCTTTGTTTTTGTTTTTTGGGTCTTTTCTAATCTCAAGTGATGTGATTGCAAAAGAGATAATTATTGTTTTTTTTTATTTTGTGCTTTACATTAATTACATAAATGTGTGTATATTGCATAAATGTCTCAATCAGTCACTTGAATGTTTGTTAATAAAAGTTTTTGGATTTAAATTTCTTGTTATAATATGTAATGCATTATATCTAGATTAACAAAATGTTGGTTCTGAAAAAAAAATTGGTTTGCAAAAAAAAATTAGGATTGGTTGTTTCAGAAAACCGATCCTAATAGTACTATTAGGATCGGTTGTTTCAAATAACCGATCCTACTATATATTAATCTGGATCAGTTTTTTAATAGAACGATCCATATTAGGAACTATTAGGATCGGTTATAGTAAACAACTGATCCTAATAGTTACTATTTGGATCGGTTGTTTAAACAATCGATCCTGATAGTTTCTATTTGGATCGGTTATTTAACCGATCCATATTATTGTAGTATCAGTATCGCCTTCATCAGGATCGGTTGTATTCCGATACTAATATGTGTATATAACTGATTCTGATTCTATATTTTCCACTAGTGTATGGTGCTATGGGTTGTATAGAAGAATACGGTGCTACAACTCAATATTTGAGTTTTTAAAATTCTAACTGTCGATCCGAACCGTTCATCTTGTTCTCGATATTAATATGTGTTTGGAAACTAAATTTTCTATTTTTTGGAAATTTTTTACTATTTTTTTAGATAGGTAGAAAATCAAATATCTGAATGGTGCATAATTTGTTAAATCAAGTGATTTTCTACCTGTTTAAAAAAATAGTAAACAATTTAAAAAAAAAATGTAAAATTTGGTCTCCAAACTGATAAGCATAAATTATATACACATTTAATCTAGGTTTTATTATAAAAATAACCCCAAATATCTTGTATTTTTAATATAAAGTGATTTAAATATACCTAGAATCAAGTTACTACGGTTGTTTGGCTTTTCATTGCAGGAAATGATGAAAAATGGCGAAAATACCCACCAGTGCGGATCAAATCATCCGCAGTGCGGGTCAGACCAGCCGCACTGAGGACTTAGTCGCATTTCCAACATCCAAGCGCTGCGCAGGAATTTTCCCGAGCCTAGTGCGGATGAAGTTCCACCCGCAGTGCGGATGAGCCCAGCCGCACTCAATACTTAGCCGATTTCAGAACATGTTTGAAAAGCAGATTCCACCCGCAGTGCGGATCAGCCATCCGCACTGTCATCCGCATTCAACTAATTTGCACAAGTTAAATAAGGAAACTTAGAGCCAATGCGGATGAGACCACCCGCAGTGCGGATAGGCCATCCGCACTGGAGCCGCAGAAATGCCAAATTTACACAGTTTCAACACGGGTTCTATTTTTGGTACTTCATGGACGTGTGTTACAGTTAAATGTGGACAGGGAATCCTGGGAAACAATCCAAATATAACACCCACTAACTCCACTTTCTAGGCTCTTAATTGGGCATGGTCTTTGGCTATAAAAGGGGGTGTTCAATCTCTATTCATCATCCCTAATTCCTTCATTCTCTCTCTACACACACACACACAATTCTTAGCGATAAATTCTGGAGAAAAAGGAAAGCTTTCAAGCAAGGAGAAGAAGGGTTTCCTGAGCAAGAAGTCGGCAAGATTGAGGGCTTTGATCAAATAAAGGGTGTAATCATTTCTTTATTTCATTTCTTCTTACTTTGCCAATTTTTGTAATGGATCTCTCCATGAGGGAGTAGTTCTCTCTCTAGGGGTTTAGGTCAATGCATGAACTTGTTTAATTCTATTTTATTCGGTTATTTGTTTTTATTATGATTGTTTTATGAGATTTGATGTTAATTTCTGTGATTTAATAATTTGTGTTAATTACATAATTAGTACTTGAATTGTAGTATCCCGTTTTGAATTCGAAAGAACCAAAATTGACTGTGATCAATAGGATAGTACCAAATTATGAATGCAAATACCTTAGGTTTAGGTTAAGATTGTAACCAATTTAATATAAGCCGGAAATATAGAAATTAAGGTTAGGAATTTGGTGAAGAACCTAATCGTGAAGTCAAACCCTAATTAGGACATCTCAATTCAAATCGGGTATTGGTATGATGGACTTAATTGCGAAGTACCAATATTTGAGGGGAGGAGAGACTAACAAGAGCTTATAGGTCTAGGTAGCTAGGGTGGGGAACTTCATTGAGAAGTTCGAGTTACCTAGGCATGTTATTAATTTACGAAAGTAACCCTTAATAACATATTAGGTTAGAAACCTCATCAAATCATACATGAATTCAAACAAATACCGAATTAATAGAGTTAGCAAGGAATTGTAGACCAAAGACCCCTAGATCTCTAAATCTTGAAAGCAAATCAATTCCTTTCTTTTACTTTTATTTACAATTATTGTTTCAAACTCCTTTCTTTTGGGTATTGAACCCAACCTTAGGAATTGTTAGAACAACCCCCCAATTTACTTTTATTGCACTTTACTTTATTTTATTTTCTGAAATTTACTACTAAAGTTTAAACATAGTAATTAAACATTCTCCCTGTGGATCGATACCTCAAATACTACTTTGATAGAATTGTGCACTTGCAATTTAACTCAAACGCGTGTTAAAGGTTTAAAAGGTACATCTTATTGTACTGAAACTTTGTGCATACGCTTTTGTGCGCATCACAAACACATATTAATATGGAGAACAAGATGAATGGTTTGGATCAACCATTAGAATTTTGAAAACTAAAATATTGAGCTGTAGTACCGTAGCCCTCTATGTAACTGATAGCACCATAGCCTTACTCATATATATATATACACACATAGAGCAAAGCTAGGGTGTGATGTGCTCACTAAAAGAGTTTGGTGAGCACAACTTCAAAAGTATATCAGATCGACGTTAAACACCAAATCCAAACTATTGAAATCCATGTACTTCATGAGTGATACATATACAAGTAAAATTTTGAAAGTTTCGAGTTTGTTTGCTACAAGGTCAAGCGGTCAAAGAAATAATAAAAATTGAATATATAAAACAACTTATAAATTAACTTATAAAATATTCATTTATTTGACCGCTTGACCATGTAGATCGGAGAAGTATATATATATATAGTAAGGCTATGGTGAGTTGCGAAGTAAAACATGTTTTTACTTCATGCAATATCTTCATTTTCAAAGTTCAAATAACCGATCTAAGCCATTAGATGTTTAATCTATATTAAAATATGATTGGAAACTAAATTTTACATTTTTTGGAATTTTTTTACTATTTATTAAGCCACTTTGAAAATCTGAAAATTCGGATGAACAATAAAAACAGTAAAAATTTCTGAACCACTGAATCAGTGATTTTCAAAGTGGTTTAATAAATAGTAAAAAAATTTCAAAAAATGTAAAATTTGGTCTTCAAGCACATTTCAATACGGAGATTATGTTGAGCAGTTCGGATTGACATTTTGAACTTTAAAATAGCAAAATATGAGCGTGAAGTAAAATAGTCGCTTTACTTCGCCTAGCCCAACTCATATATATGTGTGTGTGTGGAGAAGTATGAATTAAGTTTTAATGCAACACCTGCTTCTGCTACTCTTTTGTCTCTTTCTCAAAAATAATTAACAATTTAATCCAATATAAATTACAATAAAGAAGCAGGCAAATAAAATAATACCAAAAGTTTTTCGATGCATATATATTGCTCTTAATTTTTAAATTTTTTTCATGCATATTGTCAGACAGGTTTGCTTGCTTATTTTGACCAGCACAAGGCATGATCTATATATATATAGGAGTTCTTGCTTAAAACCTACTCTTGTTTTTTACAGGTTGTAAAGTCTGCATCAAATGCTACAATTTCTGACCTACACTATCAGCTGTCACACTTTTTTAATAAATGAAAACTTAATAAAGTCCAACTATTAAAGGTAGACATGAACCTGCAGAGAGATCTTGTTTCTGCAAGTGGTTGCAATTGCATGGGGCCCCAGTCCCTAGTAACTAGAGTAGTATACTTTTGGTTAGATACGTATATGTTTCACATTTTTTTTTTTTGCCTTAATTACTTCCTCTTTTGGAATTCAAAGTGTAAACCAAAAGTAGCTAAGTTTTTGTACGCATTTATCAACAATTGAGATCACAACTATATATATTAAAAAAAATAATATAAATACTTATAATTGAAACAAACGAGCATTACATAATTAAACAATGATTATTAATTTGATTACCTTGAGAGGGGGAGACCAAAGCTCAAGATCAACAACAGATTGATCAGGTCTCCTCAAACTAATACCAGTTACAACACTGAAAGAAAAAAGAACTAAGATGATCTAATAAGACCCAAATTGTAAAAAAACTTCTCCGATCTAGACCGAAACAAATTCCCCAAAGAAAACCGTGCCTGTGACGAATTATTAGATTCGACAGTATTGTCATCCTTGACAAGTAATATAGTCCGTCCGATCGTGTTCCTCACCACTTCTATGGTTTCTGTACGGACCTGATCTCCCGATGCATCCACTACATAGAAAGTATTCAAGGCTTTTGAATCCCTTGTAGTTACCTCAGCCTGTGTAACGGATAACCCGTTTTCTCTAAAGATACGGGTCACTTCTGCCAAAAGGCCAACTCTATCCTCACAACATAGCTCGAATCTTATACCCTAAAATTCATGAAAAAGAAATTGTTATAGAAGTTTATATCATGGTAAAATATTAGTGCTTAACATTTAATTAGCAAACTAACCTCAGGATTTCTTCTTCTTATAGCGGCCTCAAGACAAAGCACTATTCTTTGTCTTTCGCCATCGGAACTAACGGGACTTCCGTCAATATGTCGAACGTAAAGCTCCTGATATGTTCAACAATAATTGAAAACAATTAAACCCAAAACAGTGCACAATGACCAGATCCACATGTCAAAGTTACTCTATATTTGAAAACCAACCAGATATGCTTCGGGCCCCTCGGCAATCACAGTTGCATGAAATATCACATACTGCATGTCCGTAAGCGTGCAAACCGTATCAAAAAGTATTTTTTGCCTGTCATTGCACCTCACATTCACTATTGTATACCCTCTATCATTACAGTTTTCAACCGTCACTTGTACATGTCCCCGCAAAGCTCCCGTCTCAGTGCCACCTCTATCATAATCACGGTTTGCGTACATTATCTGATGCAACCTCCTATCAACATGAGTCAAGTCAAATGAGATGTCTGTACTACCTTTAAGCACATAACTAAGGAGCTGCTTGATTTTTTCTAGTCGGCCCGTGTCATAAATTGGAAGACCAGTTGCTACATCAGTTACTAACACTATTGATGCCATCCGTAGGTTATGGGTCCACATTTCAGATGCAACAATGTTGCATTGTTGATCAGCAAGAACAGCAAATATTTCAGAGAGTAGGCCAGGCCGATCAGTACCGATTAGCTCAATTGTAGTGTGATTGGTCGAGGCTTCAACTCCTACTGACCTTCTTAGGGACCGGTACTTAAATGTGCTTGAGTCCAAGGACTGCAAACAAAAAGACAATAAATTTATTAATGCCAACAATAAATTTTCTCTACACTGTATGGATTGGTTTAACAGGACAATTGTCAGTTAATTATGCAATGATTTGATTATGAAATTGTCAATATTGATTTATGAAAATAAAAAATACATGTCAGCATAAATAATATGGAAAAAAAATACATAAGGGAAACAACAGAGGAAAAAAAACAGAATGTAGTGTTTAGCATTTAATAGTTGTGCTTGCTTCTGGCACAACATGAGCCATATGAAATACATGCTTTGCGCACATGCCATTAATTACAGATGTGGGGCAGCAAAACATGTATTCAATTCTGGTTACTGGTAGTACATTGTACATCCTTAAAACAGTAATATCTTCAAGCACTCGGAACTATTTAAGTAGCTAGGCAAACCGCAGACACAACCTAAATGTTTTTGCTGCTTCCCTTTTTGCCCCCCTTCACCCACCCCTATTATCCAACCGTATTCAAATTTGTATCTGAAAATTAGATATAAATATCTGATATCCGAATATCCGTGCGGATACAGATACGGATATAATTTTAAATTTTAATTATCCATATCCAAATAGTATATATATACTATATAGTTTAAAATATATTATAAAAATCAGATATCTGTATCTATATCCGATCTGCTTGCACCCCTACACCCCTATGTACCAAGTACCAACCCAAAAGAAACAAAAAATACGCCAAAATGTATAGAAAAAGGGAAGACTATATATATATATATATATATATATATATATATGTATGGCATGATTATTAACAAGGTGGAATTAGTTATACCTGTTGAATTCGTTCAATCACATCGGTATTGAAAATCTTGTTTCCATTTTGGTCAACGACATGGAACACTGAAAGTCAAAGCGACAGCATGGTATTAATAACAAAAATACATAATGGAGACGAAACTAATACAAATAATAGAAAAAAATATTAAAAAATAACTTAATTATATATCATGTATTGCCCCTAATTTCATTCATATCTATATATAAATTTTAAATTTGAACCAACAATTAATACAAGAAAATATGATTGTTATGAGAAAATATCCACATGAATAGTATACGGTTAAACTTATTAGCATGGTAAAAGAATTAATTATGAAAAAGTTGTTCATTGCATGAAATTTTAGGGGCTTTACCATCCATGAACCACTCTCCATCAGAGGTAATATAAGCTCTTCTCACTACAAGATTTAGATCACTTAACACTTGCACTACCTTTAACAAACTCCCTTGCTTATTTACACTATCCACCTACAGCAAACACATAATTACAAATCAAAGTTCAAATGAAGTGTTTCAAAAAACATATTACAATTACTTCATTGATTCCTTGTGCAAATTTCATAGCAATCCCTTCTGCTCTTGTTGGTATCGAAAAGTACAGTAACATATTTTAAATTAAGATCACGCAAAAAAGAAGTTATAACTAACCTTTACTAAAGTAGCTCTCCTGCTGGAGGTGTTATCCACGGTGACCCTGATAATTGATAAACAATCCAAACAAAATAAAACTTGAGATAGAATAGAAATAATGAATATTTCATTTCAAGTTTCAATAAGAAAAAAGGGTTGTCACCTTGGTGGATTCATTCCATTAACCAATTTCTCATACTCATCCTCTGGTTCAGTCATGGACCAAGAATCCATCTCTAGAGAAAAGAGATAGGAAGAAGAGATAGAGAGAGAGAGGTTGGTTGCTTGTCGCTTGTAGAATTAACAAACGGGTAAAAAATTGCTTTTCCTACTGATGTGTGTATGTATTGTCTATTTTCCTGTAGGAACTGTTTTCTCTTGAGAGAGAGAGCGCTTTATATAAGGTTTATTTGTGGCATTTCGTATGGGAATACTATATTAGTATATTACTATAGGAGGGAAAGAAAGATTGTTTTGCTTTGTTTTCTTGTATATATGCTTAATTTCTAAAAAAGGGAGGCGTGACATTGCTTCACCATGCCTTACCATATCTTCTCCTCATTAATGTTTTTATCTACAGCTAAAGCTACCCGCCTCGTGTACCCAAAAAATATCTAGATGCTTTAGTTAGTTAGATTCTAGAATGAAAGCAAACAATTTAACAAAACTATTATTTCAATTTATTCTTCTTAATTAAAAGCTTTTATTTGATAAAAAGACAATTTGTTTAAGTGCATTATCGCTAATAATTCCAGACCGTAGATATTGATAACTATGTTATTATAAGTTATTTATATATTTGATTCTTTGAAATATTTATTTCATATCAAAATATGATAATATTTATTTGTACAAAATTACCATTTCCAGTGTCAAGTGATTCATTTTCTCATGTAATTAGCAGCAAAGCATAAAGTTCTTTCTCTGTTGCTTTTTTCATTCATATGATCCACGTGAATACTCTTTTTATTAGCGTCTAGTATTATCCAGTTCAATAATATGAAATTAACTCTGTATAATTGAATTTCAAAGTATAATGTGGAGAAAAAGTGATGATAGATTGAGACTCATATATAAAACTAATTAGCTAGGCACCATGACCATAAATCTATTTATGTTAACAAGCAATAAATTGGATTTTTTTTTTTTTTTTGTTTTGAATATCCACTGAAATATGCCTTAAAAACTAGATTTTGTTGCTCCGTGACGTTTGCCTTGAACCCTTTTTAAAAAAGGAAGGCAACCCCCAAAAAGGCCCAAATAGAGGAATCTGGTACTTTCCCGAATGAGGTGTGTCTATATATATACACACACTTTCCATTTAGGATCGCATCGTGAAATAATTTTATTAATTTTAGGAACATATTATTTGATTCATTGATTGAATATTCTCCTAGCTAGCGCATATATAATATTTGATGACCCATGGATTCTCTTACAATAAATGTATAAGATTCCATTGTTGATCATGGTTCAACACAGCTCAAACATTAAAAACAAAAATGGGGAAACATTAGACCTTTTATCCATTAGAGAAATTTAGATTCTTTATTATTAATGACTATTTAGATTTGTCTGGATATCTTAATTATGAGGATCTTAGATTGATCTTCTTTTTTTTTGGATAAATCCAGGCATACTTTCAAGTTATTGATCAAACACACATTGAGGATTAATTATATGGAGGTTTTGGACAGTCTTTTATCCACCATTTGTCCACAGCTTTAACTTGCGCAAATCTGTAAAATTACTTCTATATACTGTATAATTATACAA
The DNA here is from genome assembly GCA_033356055.1 of Carex pumila. NCBI lineage: Eukaryota > Viridiplantae > Streptophyta > Magnoliopsida > Poales > Cyperaceae > Carex > Carex pumila. The sequence goes on along the minus strand of JARJHM010000770.1, from coordinate 87,444 downwards.
TATATCACATACAATATATCACTTAATCACAAAACATCTAGCAACTATTTGAAGTGGTCCCATGATAGTTAGAAAAAGATTGCAACTTGCACAACATGATAAAATAAATGTATGTTCAAACTGTACTTTCAGAAATTACAGTTATAGGAAGTTATTGGCAGTTAGAGTTAGTTATTAGCGGTTATTAACACTGGGTTGAATCTTGTATACTGTAAAATTGAATATTGTATACTGTAAAATTGAATATTGTATACTGTAAAATTGAATATTGTATACTGTAAAATTGAATCTTGTATATTGTAAAATTTTCAATTGAATCTTCTACACAGTAAAATTTACAATTGAATCTTGTATACTGTAAAATTGAATCTTTTATACAGTAGAATTTTCAATTGAATATTGTTCGGATGAGTAAGAAGCATTTTTATCATTTTTTTCTTCTAGATTTTCAATTGAATATTGTATACTGTAAAATTGAATCTTGTATGCTGTAAAATTTTTAATTGAATCTTGTATATTGTAAAATTGAATCTTCTACACAGTAAAATTTACAATTGAATCTTGTATACTATAAAATTGAATCAGCAGAACTGTAAAATTGAATCTTTTTCTTCCAAATTTTCACAAGATGAATACTATAAAATAACAAGATGAATACTGTAAAATTAACGGGGCAATACTATAAAATTAACAAATCAATACTCCATATCGCCTCTTTATCATCTCTTTCTTCCTAATTTCCACAAAATGAATACTGTAAAATGACAGATGAATACTGTAAAATTAACAAGGAAATACTGTAAAATTAACAGATTAATACTCCATATCGCCTCTCTATCATCTATTTCCTCCAGATTTCCATAAGATAAATACTGTAAAATGACAGATGAATACTGTAAAATTAACGGGGCAATACAGTAAAATTAACAGATCAATACTCCATATCTCATCTCTATCATCTCTTTCCTCTATATTTCATTTGAAATGCTAGATCTGTTAATGCATACAGCGAAAACAACAAATTCAACATAAATAACTTACTAGATTTGAATTTTGCCGTGCTCTTCAGCAAAAACAACTTTTATTCGATCGCGCTCCACGATCAATCCGTCCAATCCTTTTTCAGATATAACTTACTGTTGGGTTTCGGATACCACTTTTGGGGTTTCGTGCTAACCAAAACCCGTTTAGGCTTAAGGTGCGGAATGATCGTAGAACAAAAATTTCTACGGCTAACTTAAGCTCAGGATTAAACGGGGTATGTCAGGAAACTTTCCAAGGCGGTCCACCTTCAGTATTCCTTTGGCATCAAAACCCAATTTAATCTTTTTACATATCTACTCCATGATTGATTTCCAAAACTTTAATCTACTTACCAATTAAATAGATTAATATAACATATTTATACCTTGTTTCCAAATCATAGTTGGAATGCAGACCAAGCATGTAGAGCTACATCACGGAAGGAATCGACTCGTCTCGGAGCATCAGACGTCTGATGCCTCTATCGGTTATCCACCAGGACTAACCAGAGAGCGGTTAATTTATTCTGCCAGAAATACCGTAAAGCGCGAAATTCTGGAAAAACACTATTCATGGGGAAAAGACGAAAACTCGTAAACACGAATTTTCGGTTACTCAGTTTCATCAAATGAGCAAAACTGACATACCGCTAAATTCGGTAAAACACTATTAATCGATCCCGTAAATATACTCCACAACAACCCGCAAGATTATACGTCAACTACGTATAACTTTCTTTTCTCAACCGAAACACTATTTGGGAGAGAAACCGAGAAAGAGAGAAAATACCGATTCGATTCTGCACGAAACGATACAAGTGAATTAGTATCTTAATCCTCTCATGCACCCCTCTATTTATAGCCTCTAAAATGGTGTGAAAAGACCAAAATACCCCTATGACAAGGCATGCCACCTAGGGGGGTGAGGTGTCATGTGGATAAGATCGATGACGTGTCATCTGGATATGATCGATGACATGTCATGCGGATAAGCACGAATCTGAAAAGACCCGAATGCCCTCGGTCCGAACACTAATAATGCTCGTATAATTATTCTGAACAATTATATTTCTTGCGGTTGTTTGTTTCGGTATCGATGACGTGTCATCTGGATAGGATCGATGACATGTCATGCGGATAAGCACAAATCTGAAAAGACCCGAATGCCCTCGGCTCGAAAACAAATAATGCTCGTACAATTATTTTGAACAATTATATATATATTTTTCTTGCGGTTTGTTGTTTCGGTAATTTATACAACGTGTCCTGCATATTTATAAATTAACCGGTTAACTTTTATACAGCGTGTCACACACGTTTATAAATTAACCAATGTTTTTGTTTGTTATTTTTACATAACATTTATAATTTAATTATAACACGTATAATTAATTATAACCATCTTACTATTGATCATAACTAATTTATAATCAATCACAATAAGATTCTCCGATTAACTCCTATATGGTGTGACCCAATAGGATCTGTGTTATGTTGGTAAATATAGTTAAAACTGTTTTAACTTCTATAATCATGGGTGGCGTCTGGCAACACATCATGACCATCCAATTACACAGATGATGCTGTACAGTACAATATCACGATCCAGTAAATAATTTACTTGTGTCTGTTCTTCTGTCTCATAGCTATCAGATTAGTTTCAAGGTAGATATGTGTCATCCTTGTAAACTTAATCTTTTCTTGATCTTGAGCAGATTATCAAATATGATTACTCTTGTAATCATACCGCGCGTTGATAATCTTACTCTACTAAGGGGCCCAGTGATGCTATAGCTCATATAAAATACGAGGGACAAATAGTATTCTTGATAGACTATCACTTCCTCAGCTAAGCTATACATATGGGAATGCTACCGTTATGACTGCTTTTTACGGACAGCGGTGGATAACAATCACACATACATATTTCTCAGTGGGAACGATAAATACCTCATACTGTAGAACGTGACACTGAATGAAAACATAAATGACACGAACACAATTCTATTTAATGTTTCATACGAGGTCTGTCAAATACCATGTTCCTAGAACATATATCTATGTGATTAAAATGACATCTTGTGTCAGGTGGTTTGTAAAACTTAACCATCTTTTAATCCACATACTAACCTTATAGCGGCAATTAGTGTTCCTGCTAATTACCTTGGTCAGTGACCTTTTAAGATTAAGAGTATATATCATCTATATTATGGAGTTTCACAATTTCAGTCATGAACTCGAAATGATCCATAAATGCAATAATACTCAAGACAACAAAATGATATTAATCATCCAATTCATGAATAAAGCTTTATGATAAATTATCGTATTATTAACTTCTAGATTATTACAAACTAACACTTACTGACTTTCAGAAAGATTTAAGATATCAATTGATTTAAGATATCGGAAGAATAAGAATAAGAGATCGAAGAAACAACTTCCGATATCTTACTGACTTTCAGAAAGATTTAAGATATCGATCGATTTAAGATATCGGAAGAATAAGAATAAGATATTTCAGAAACAACTTCCGATGTGTCCAGTAAAACTACTTGATATATCAAATTACTTCATGTATCCAGTAAAATTACTTTATATATCCAGTAAAATTACTTCATGTATCATGTAAATTTACTTCACATGTCTTGTAAAGCAAATAAATCTTGAAAACACCTTTTAAGAATAGCAACGAAACCAATTTCGACCATCAAATAAACGATTGACATGAGAAAGGGGAAACGATATGACCTTCTTGCACATCCTCTCTGGCGGCACGTTCTCCAAAAAACTGAGAGAATTTCAGAGGCGTCAAAGAAGGCGGAGGCGCATCAGATTCTGAGCCCATCATTGGCGATCTCACAAACGGACGGTGTAGATCAAGCGCATCAACGATCGGACAGAGATTGGAGCTCCGACAAGAGAAGGGGGTTGGATGATGGCGAGTGGGTAGTCTGACTTGTAGAGAAAGAGGAGAGGAGATTGTGATTTCTTTTTGTTTTGTTTTTTTTAATGGAAAGAAAAAGATCACGGAAGAGAAGAACATCACATAAAAAATTATTCTTTTAACCTTCCGACAAAAAAAGGGACATCAGCCGTTAAAGTCTGTTAAACGCGAGTGGATAAGGTTTGTGGACAAACCGTGGACAAGAACCTTTTCTCTAATTATATAAATATGTTTTTGTTAAAAGTGAATATAAATATGTTTTTGTTAAAAGTGAATAAATTACAATTGGTTATCAATGTATTATTCTCTCTCTTGGTAGGGCCAATTTGATAGTTCTTCTTTTCTTGTCCTTGAACTTTGAGCACCATGCATTAAATTTGACATAATTGGAATGCCTTTAGACATTTAACAAAGAATTAATTTTTTTTCTTTTTTTCTTTTCAGAATCGTTTGACTTTCAAATCATATATGTCCCAGGTCCGACCCGTAAAAATTGTTTTTGCAACGTGATGGACGCAAAATATATTAACAGGCTCTCGAATTAGAACTGTATAACAGGTTTGGTTCGGCCCGTAAACCTTGTTCTTCAGGTCAAGGGCCTGAAGTATACATATACGATAACAATAAGTGAAGGGAAAATTACATAACAAACCAAAAATAAAAGCTGCGTCTGCCGGGAGTCGAACCCGGGTCTATTGCTTGGAAGGCAATTATCCTAACCGTTGGACTACAGACGCTTTCATGCTAATAAATTTATTTTAATTTTATATAAATAATAGAGTTGGGGTTTGTTTAACTGTTATTTCTTTCTTATAAGATCAACACTTGGGCAGCTGCTGCCAGACTTTAAAAAAAAAGTATAGCAATAATTGTTCGTTATTTATTATTTTTGTTATTGCAAGGTGTTCAAAAATGATTTTATCGACAGCATGCCTCTGCCAGGATTTAAAATTTATGTACACTAATCTTAATTAAAGTATATCAGACAACTTTAATGTCCACTGATGAGACCATTGGACCTACACTTTTCTGGTCGCAAACTTGCAATCCACAATATATTAAAATAAATATTGACCCAAACAATTTCTCTCATTTGATAATAATGATTATCAATGGAACATCATGATATGATATGCAACAACACCTAATCAACTAATGAAACTACAAGAGTCATTAAATGCTTCAAGTCGAAACTACTCACATTATCATAAGACTATCATTTAATTAATGAAAATAATTGAGCTTAACCATACACTTTGGACCACATATGATTCATGCATGCATGCATCCATTTCTTCTAACTTTTATTTAATGTTTATAAATAATTTTTCATTTAGATTTTGAATTCATGATCTTTCACACACAAAGAATATTACTTTGTGTCATTAGACCAAAAATTATTTATTTGACTCGTCTAATATAATACTGCTTTAATTGATCCAGCAATAGCCTTAATTATCTTGAATTAGTACGTGTGATCTCTTTTTTTTAATTTCTTTTCTCTAATTTTCTTTTCAAATGTACATTTCTTCTGCTAGAATCCATTTTATTTGATTAATGAAATATCATACATTTTTTGTATACTACTTCAAGAATAAATGCACTGTGCATTGGTAAAATATATCGTTTCATTATGAGTAATATTCCAAGCAATATAGGACATAATTAAGTTGTGGACTTTACAAAGAAGTAAAAGAAACTAAAAGTATTTATCATCAACATTTCAAACTTAAAAATTGAATTAAACAAATGTATGAACCATCATTCTATTCTTTGTGATTAGAATAGATTGAATCTGAATATAGAAAGCGCTTAGCTCCAGTAGCCTCTAAGATTCTCGATTAGAACAGATTGAATCGGGGTATAGAAAGCGCTTAGCTCCAGTAGCCTCTAAGATTCTTTTGTTAAGAGTGCTATTTTTTTCGCCTGATTTTGTCATGTAAAATGAGCTTGAGTACCAGTTTATGATTTCAGGTGCAAGACTCATTAACAAGTGAAACGGCTTGTACCAATCAGGCCAGGTTACGTATTCTTCGCCTCTGCATGCGCTATCAATAGCAATTTGAGCTAGCTTCTTTGTTTGACCTACTGGAAACATTCCTACTTGTGTCTGAAAACAAAAATCATCATAAGAAAAACCAGTTAACTTATCGATAAAAATATATATATATATATATACACAAAACATATATTTTTGCCAGAATATTTTGAAGAGTGAGTCTATGGTACTATGCATATCACGGGTTGTTACCGTGCTATGGTTCTATATTTGAGTTTTCAAATTCTAATGGTCGATCTGAACCGTTTATCTTGTTTTCCATATTAATATGTGTTTGGAGACCAAATTTTACATTTTTTGAAATTTTTTTAGATATTTAGAAAATCACTTGATCTGAAAATTCTGGACCATCTAAAAATAGTGATTTCAATAAATCTAAAAAATTAGTAAACAAATTTCAAAAAATGTAAAATTTGGTCTCCAAACACATATTAATATGGAGAACAAGATAAATGGTTCGGATCGACCGTTAGGATTTGAAAACTCAAATATAGAACCGTAGCACGGTAACAACCCATGATATGCATAGTACCATAGACTCACTCTATTTTGAATATATATAAATTATGTTTTTCAACGTACATCTCGAGCATCTTCGTTTATCTCCACTTGGCCGCCTTTTTGTAGTGCTTTTCCTTTGGTAAGCTCAGAGACGACATAGCCGGGGACGAGTATGGTGATCTTTATCTGAGAACCCATCTCGGATCTCAGTGTTTCGTAGAACCGTATCATAGCTGCTTTGCTTGCCTAAAGAAATAAAAATAAATATTGTATTAGGTATTAATGGGCTGGACTAAATTAGGCCCAATAATAAATTTCATATAAATAAATTTTGAGTTATTTGGTTTGCATACATTGTAAAAGCTCATTCTTGCTGTAGGTACCCTTCCTGCAACTGAGGTTGTCACAATTATGTTTCCTTTGCTTGCCTTCAGATGTGGTAACGCATAATATGTTGGGTATACAGAACCCCAAAAATTAACATCCTGACAGTTATAAAAATTTTAAAAAAAAATTATGATGTGATTAATATTAATTTGATTGAATAAATAAATTACCATCATTTTGGTGAAAGCAGTTATATTGGTTATCTCTTCAAAGAGGCACGTTCCCCAAATTCCAGCATTTGCAAAAAGATGATCCACTAAAAATAAAAATAACAAATAACAAATATCAGGAAAATTAAAAAATATTTAAATATTTTATTATTTTTGGTATATGTCAATTAAAACTTACATTGACCAAAGTGCTTTACGGTTTGGTCAACGACCCGTTTCGACTCGTCAGGATTTGATACATCGGCTGTCAGTGTGATCACATCTGGTGCTCCAAGGCAAAGTGCTGCTTCTGCTACCGCTTTCAATGCATCTTCTCTCCTTGCCACAAGAGCCATGCATGCACCTTTTCTTGCATATTGATATGCAAGTTGCTAAACATAATTACAGACAATACCATGAAAATTACAGTTAGTTATTCCCTTAAAAAAATAATATAATAATCATTTAAGACTGTCAGAAAAAAAAAATCAGAATTACTTGTCAAAAATTAGGAGGTAGTTATGACTTCTGCACTTCTGCTAGTATGATAACATTGTCATTTCAGTATATATAACACTAACTCCAAAACAAATCGAATCAACTTCAAACGAAGAATCTAAACTGTTCAAACTAAGGGTGCAAAGGATTGGATATTATCCGACCGCATCCGACTCCGTATCCAAAAATTTAATACGGATATCCGATATTTGAATATCCGTGCGGATACGGATACGGATATGGTTTTGAATTTTAAGTATCCGTATCCGAATAGTAGATATATATTATATAATTTAATATGAATTATGAAAAAAAATTATGTTATTCACTACTATAAAAAGCGGATATTTGTATCCGGTTAATATCCGATCCATATTCGTCTAATATCCGATCTGTATCTGTATCCGGAAAATAAAAATGGATACAGATATGGTTTTATCACTATCCGATCCGTATCCGATCCGTTTGCACCCCTAGTTCAAACCGATCTACTTTATTAGTTGTGCATGAACATGCAAAATTTATAATTTTTCAAATTTGTTTATTATCAAGTTAAGTGGTCAAATGTGAGACTTTTTAAGTTAATTTTAATACATTTATTTTCTAATATTTTTGACCACTTGACTTAATAACAAAATAACTTGAAAAAAAATATAAATTTAGCATGTAAATGCATCACTCATATAGTAAATCAATTTGAACGGTTTGAATTTGTCATTTAAAATCTATTTGATAAATTTTAAAATTGATATTATATAACACCGATACTATACTAATCGAACTCGAGTTATATCACTCTAGCTACCCTTTAGTTCTTACACCTCAGAAAGTACTTATTTATTACTTTCAAGTTGTTTGAAAATTTTGAAATTATCTTTCCATTTTCTTTTAATAATAATATACACTTTACTAATTTATTGTACCATGATCCTCTAAAAGACTTTTAAGTATTGTTCACCATTGTTATAAATTAATAACGATATGTGCTTGTGGATCGAACAGATAGCGTACTGTTAAAAGATTAATTGATATGCAGCTAGTTAATTAGATTTTTGTAAACAATCTTATATTTTCATTAAAATTATGTGAAGATACTGATATTTTCTTTAGTTTAATTCATCAGACTCATCAAATAGACTCATTTTAATTTAATTCTCTTATTAATTAATAACGTTTTGTAAAATTGTCATTTAAAAAGATCTAGATAAAACAAGACAAAGTATTTCATATAACATATAAATACAAAAATAAAAAAAATAATGAACAACTAATTATCGGTTATATAAACGATAAATGGACAATAAATCTGATTGTTTAAATGAAAAACAGACGATTAATCAGACAAATCAACTGATTAACATTCTCATATGCAAATAACTTTCCACAATTAGTATTTATAATGATTTAATCACCGTCACTAATCAATTAGACAGCCAATTAGTCAACCGACTTAGAAATTTTTTACAACGCTGTTGTCACATCCTTTCCATCCCATGGGACTACTTACCCTTGATTGCGGATAAGAAGATAATTAATGAAGTGTAACTGATAAGTTGCTCTATCTCTTTTGCACCACCGCATATTCATATTGCGGCCGATAAATATTGGAGGCAGTATGAAAAAAGAAAAAAAAATGTCCTTTACTTGTCCACTTATATATATGGTCACTACAACGAAGTAGGCACTTTTTGTGAGCAAAAAAATACATTTATGACGGTAGTCCGTCGCAAAAAGAAAAAACTAAATAATGAGAGTAGTCCGTCGCAAAAAATTACTTTTTTATTCTCACGAAAAATGTCTCATTCTTATTGTGGGTGTTTCTAAATTAACCTTTTGTTTTATGTCTTTCTTCTAGGGGTGAAAACGGAGCGGATAATGCTAATACCATATCCGCATCTGTCGGATAATGAGCGGATACGGATACGAATACGGATAGTAAACGGATATCAAAATTCAAAACCAAATCCGCTTTAAACGGATACGGATACGGAACGGATAGTCTACGGATACGGATTCGAATACGGATATAAAACAAATAATGGTCGGATAATTAAGATATATGAACTTCTAAGATACAAATATTAATTAAAATATTAAATATAAATATTAATGAACTTATAAGAGATGGGAGATAATCTATTCATATAATATATATATATATATCAAATAAGTGTATGGTAACAAAAGATGTTGTGGTGTAGTGGTTTGAAGCTTAGTCTAAAGGCATTGAGATGGGAGGACATGGGTTCAAATCTCACATATAGCAAATATTTATTCCTCTTTTATATGGGTCCAGCCAAATTATCCGAATCCGGATAATCCGGATATCTGCTCCGTTTAGGACTCCGTATCCGGATCTTTTATGGATTTCCGAAAATTATCCGAATCCGTATCCGGGAATTATCCGAATCCGGATAATCCGGATTCGGATAATTCCCGGATACGGAGCGGATATCCGCCGGATAATCCGGCTTCGTTTTCACCCCTACTTTTTTCTCCCTCTTTATATTATTATTATTATATTAATTGTTTATAGTCCATCATCTTTGTTTTATTTTATTTTCTTACTTCTTTATTAGTTAATGATACTTATCTATATATTAATAAATATTTTATAATTGTTGATTATTATATATTTAACAATATTACTTATTTATATAAATTTATATAGATTTCATAACATTTTTATCGTTTATAAATATCTATATTCAATTAAAATATACATATTTGTGATTAAAATATAAATATATTATATAAATATTATTTAAGTAATTAATTAAGTTTAATGATCAGATGGCCTACAATACAGGTGTCACTATAAACAGTTCTGAGGAGAAGGTGAATTGCTGTTGTTTTATCTCTTTATGATGAAACATTTGGATTTGGTGCAGTTGTTGGTCTAACTGAAAAAAAAAAAAATATTTGAAGTTGTCACCCAATTAGGGAATTAAATGATGTATGCATTACACAAGAGATAATTAATCATGCAAAGAACAAAAATATCAATACATACATTTTCCTCACAAACCATATGATTCAAGCTTTAATTGTTAGCGAGAACATTACAATGATTATTTTCTCTCCATGCATGCCAACTAACTCAACAACAGAATGTGAACCCATGTTGCTTTTTTGTTCTAATTATCTGTTGACATGACTTATGTTTGGAAATATGAAAAATGCTAAATTTAAATTCAACTAAAATTGAAAATTGTCAAACATCAAAATTCTGCTCTTTTTGAATTTATATCAGTTAAAATTCTAAGTTCAACAGAGATCTGGCACCCGCTTAAAACGACGCCTTGAATTGGTCTCTCTAGTTCGTCTTTTTTTTTTAAAAAAAACCTTCGCAGAGGCTACGAAATCGTGAGTGGAAATCGAACTCTCGACCTTTGAATACAACAACTCTATGATATTTTTCTAGTCAATTGTGCTACTTCCCCTTTCTCTGGTCTCTCTAGTTTGTCAATATTCAACACAACTCTAAATTTCAATTTTCAAAGCCTGAGTCAATTTTGGTTTAAATTTGATAAGTTCTTCAATTCTGTTTCTAGGTTGAATTTGGTAATTTTACATTTTTCAAACACAAATATACTCAATTCTTTAATTACGCATCTAGCTAGCTGCATCTTAATTCGAGTTCTTTTAATTTATTGGTAAATTTAATAGTTTATTAATTATGAATCTCATCATCATTATTTTTCTGGGTTATCATATTTTATTTTCTGTCCAAATGTAGTTTGGTATAAATATTCTTTTATGACTAATATATCCTGCACTTGTTAAATATATTTCATTAACAAATGACATTAAACAGATTACATTTTGTGATATTAATTTACAAAGAAAAATTAGGTAAAAAGAATACTGAAAAGAAAAGAAGAGATAGCCTAAAATTGCACCCACCAATTAAGGATTATATATACACTCCTATTGTGACCTTCATTAATGAGTCCATTGGACCAAGTGATATTAATTTTGTGCATGCATTAATGCATATATATATCCGTTTTGACAACGAACTCCCGCCCGCCTTCTATATTAATAAATAATTTGCTACGTATACCCGTGAGGCCGTGACACTTGGTTGGTCAGGTTAGTTGAGTCTAATTCCTCTAGAATGTTTCCGTGCAATAATAACATTATAATTTATGGACAGCATTTAATTAATTAAGATCGCTCAACCATCAATTTGATTTAATTTTTTGTAAGAGTGCAAATTAGTTGGAAGTCGGTATACATATATTGTGCACTGTTTTAAATAAATTGCCACCTAAATATATATATATATATAGAGAGAGAGAGAGAGAGAGTTAGGCTGGGGTGTTATGGATAGCATAGTGGCCTCTATGCTACGGCTCAATATTCGAGTTTTTGAAATTCAAACGGTCGATTCGAACCGTTCATTTTATTCTCCATATTAATATCTGCTTGGAGACCAAATTTTATAATTTTCTGATTTTTTTTACTATTTATTAAGCCACTTTGAAAATCGCTAATCCAACGGTTTTACTGTTTTGTGCAGTCACCGTTGGATCAACAATTTTGTAAAATAGTTAATAAATAGTAAAAAAATTCAGAAAAATGTAAAATTTGGTCTCCAAGCAGATATTAATATAGAGAATAAGATGAACGGTTCGGATCGACCGTTTGGATTTCGAAAACTCGAATATTGAGCCGTAGCATAGAGGCCACTATGCTATCCATAGCACCCCAGCCTAACTCTCTCTCTCTATATATATATATATATTAACCTTTGACAATTGCCATGCATATTGAGGTACTTTAATTAATGCTAACATTGAAATGATTTATTATATATGTGTCACCTTCAATTAGGAATATTGTCAAAAGGTCATGTTGTGACACATGCATGTATGGTTTAATTTATCACGGCATGGCACGCTATGTGTGTTGATTATGTAACATGAATCATGTGTTGTATAGTATGACTATTTTTGGAAAAAAAAAAGTAATATGACACGCAGATTGATATAATTACAGAACGACACGGATTAAACGTAACTACATGTGACTAAAATAACATAAAATTTATATTATCATTTATCTTAAGTAAAAATTTAAGTTTCAAAAAATAAATTTACTATTTTATATATATAATTTTTATACAATAATATGTATTTATTTTATACTTATTTACAATTTTTTTTTCTTTAGAATTTTTTTTCTTACTTAGACTTACTTAAGTTTAAAAAATATATTTATACGTGACTTAAGTAATCAAACGTGACCACTAACCAACCACGTCACGTTGGCCTGTGGTCATCTTAATTTAGTCACAGCATGATTAACATGTTGTGACTATATGCATGCGTGTTGTGGTCATTTTCATAATTTTAATCACATCATATTATGTCACATAAAAACTTGACATTATCACGACACAACACGGCACATGATTCAAATTACAATGTGACTAGTCACAACACGACGCCAATATACATCCCTACCTCACATGCCAGTTATATATGTCATAGAAAAAATGTCATGCATGCATGAAAATAGCACAACGCTGCGGATACAAATAACAAGTATACTAACAAAGGCAAGAAATAATTAAAATGATATGAAAAATAGAGAAGAAAAAATACCTCGCCGATGCCAGAAGATGCGCCGGTTATGAGAACAATCTTTCCTTTCAAATCCACCTCTTTCTCAAAAGGCCTGATGAAAACTCTCTGTACCAGTTTTATCAGTAAAGAGATTGGTATATATATCAACAGAAAAGCTCCAACCTGTACATGGATCACCACACTAAGGACCCAGTTCATGTTATCATCCATTTTGTTTGCGTGTGTGTGGGAGAGAGAGAGAGAGAGAGAGATTTGAGTTGGAGAGAGGAGAAGGGAATGACTTGCTTTTGTAAGAGGATAGGTGCATAGTTGGTGAAGCGGTTTACCTACATAATCAATGTAGATAGAGATCCATGCATGTTGCTAATCCCTTTTGATGTTGAGAAAAGTAAGAGGGGTGAATATGGGAAATAAATCTGCTGCGATTAGCATCCTGCTTTTTCAAATCAAACCATCAATTTGTTTTGAGATTCGTGCTTTAATTAAACCAACTGGTTTTGAAATCTGTGTATTCCAAAAAATGGATGGTTTGATTTGGAAAAGCAGAGTCCTAATGATTCCAAAGAACTGCAGCAGATTTATTTCCGTGAATATGTGAGTTCTACCGTGTTTTTTATTGTGTTGTATGTAATCATAAATATTAAACTTTGTCAGAAATTTTTTAATTTGAAGTTACGTTCTTGATCACGTTGCATTATAATTAAAATAAGAGATATAATGATATATATATATATATATATATATATAGGGTAAGGCTACCGTGCTATGGGTTCACTACTAGAATTTCCGTTTTTTTCAAGGGTAGCATCTGTATTTTCAAGGGTAAGAAGAGCCCTTGGAAATGAAATCGAGTTTGCTGACACATTTAACTATTTTCAAGGGTAGTCCCTTGAAAATAGTAGCGCATGAAAATCCCTAATACCAACCCTTGAAAATGCTTGTTATTCACTCTTGGAAATACTTTTGCACGACCCATGACCCACTAAACAGAACAAATACTATATTTTATTGATAGCCCATATTATTTTCAAGGGATTATCCTTGAAAATGTTTTGGTAAGTCTGTTTATATTATTTTATAGTGGGGCTCATGAAAATGCTGGAGCAAAATACTCTTGATAATATTTTGTTGATTCAGTTTATATTATTTTATGTTGAGGCCCATGAAAATGCTGGAGCACACTCTTGAAAATATTTTATTGATTCAGTTTATATTATTTTATAGTTAGATATAATATTTTCATGAGACTACCGTTGGAAAAATTTAACTCCTAGAGACAGAAACATTTTTTATTATTTGAGATACCAGTTTCAATGTTCAACAAAAGTAAATCACAGCAAGCAGCATTTAATTGAAATAAACTGAAACATTAGAATGAAAACTTAAATTTTAATCCTTGAAATAAAGCCAATCTTATTAATTAAGATACAAAAAATTGTGATAAAAAAAAAGATCTGAGTGATTTGTATAGTTTGTTTAAAAACAAAATTTATACCTCCCTTTAGCCCCCACTTCATAACTTCACTCAAAATGAAGTGATGACCTTACAAGTTCATATTTTACATGATTTTATTTTCTCAAAAGTATCACTAGTAATGATAATTTAACATTTCCATCCGATTATTTTGGAACAAATTAAGCATTATTTGCGAGCTGGGAGCTGCAGCACTCAAGACGCCGTAGGTACCCATGGCAACAGTATGTCCTCCTTTGGTTTTTCCAGAAGTCTGAAAGGTACTGTCTACATCATGCATTCAGCAAAATTATTAGTCAGATGATAATCAAATAAATAACAAGGGTTAAGTATTTCAGCAAACAGTTGTTGTGACAAAAATATATATGAGCTTCAGCTGGGAATTTCAACAAATATATGGTGCTCGCTGGTTTAACATTGCTTATACACGTGTTGTACAATATGCATTTGAATTGAATTGACTGACATCAGCTTATCCCCAATTAAACAAGTTAATTAATGAGCCAATCTCAAAAAGAGCAGATCGGTGCTCATTAAGAGTTGAATGGCATAAAGCAACCGAATTAGACCAATTTCTAATTTCTAATGCTATAATGTTTAATTACGGTTTAGGGTTCTACCGCACATATTAGACCATTCTACGTACCAGTGTCTTAGAAGGTTCTCGGTTTGCTTGAGAATTTCTCCGATGGGTACGGTTTTCCCTTCGATGATCGGGTTTGCTTTGGCGTTTCCGACGAACGGCTTTCTTCCCGCTTATAGAGTATTTGAGAGGAGAAAATATTGAGGAGAAGAGGGTTTAGATGTTTGCCTTTCATTAAAAATAAATTGAAGCGGACAACACATAGATTTTTTTGGTACTTCAACGTAAGAGGGGATTTTGGCAATAAATTAGCGGGAAGACTCCCGCTAGAATTTGGGCAAGCAAATGCTGCTAAAAGCAGAAAACAGCTATCACAAGTTCACAACTTATGCCGACGCTAAGGTAGGGAAAAAGAGAACGGAGTTTTTGAGTCCAATAAGCTGCTACACCGTCCGATCTGTATTAAGATATGTGTGCACGAAAATTGATCATTCACTCATGGATTTTGAAGTAGAGTGCACGCATCTTAATTTGAATCAAACGGTTCAGATTTGAAGTGTGTATGGCCCTTCGATCTTTCGATATTCCGTCGGCTTGATGGATAGATAAATAAAAATAAAATTTCATCAAACTTTGCTGCAGGAAAATAAATTCAGTGCTCTTTAATTTCAACGGTTCCGATCGACCAACAGATGACGTGTTTACGTGTGCCTTCATTAACTCACGACGCAAGAGTTTGTGAAACATAGAACATAAACTCTTGCATCGTGAGTTAATGAAGGCGCACGTAAACACGTCATCTGTTGGTCGATCGGAACCGTTGAAATTAAAGAGCACTGAATTTATTTTCCTGCAGCAAAGTTTGATGAAATTTTATTTTTATTTATCTATCCATCAAGCCGACGGAATATCGGAAGATCGAAGGGCCATACATACTTCACATTGGATCGAAACTCAGACACAATCAAATTTCATAATTTTTACGTTGGTTATGTTCAATGTTTTTTCTTGATCATTTCAATATAAATTTGGAATCATTTTACTGCAGATCGACCGTCGATTATGCACGTGAAAATGAACGGTCCGCAAATATTTGTTAAATTCGAAGAGGCAAATAATAACAAAAGTTTATCAAATTGAAAATTATAAGTATAATTTGGTCATAGGAGATGTAAATAATTTTAAAATATTTTTTATATTATTTGTTGTACATTCATTAGCTAATCAGTAAATATCAAACTCTGAGCCGTTCGATAGATAATGAATGGTCCCGATATCTTCATTTTAGAATTTGTGGGTAGGGAGTTTATTTCTCTGAGGTAACATAGTATTTCTCTTTAGATCCGACGCCAGACGATGCATATACTTCTTTAATATTAGTGCGTAATGATGATCAGACGACTCTGATCTAAACAGAAATATTATGCTACCTTAGAGCACATGAATACTCCCAGTAAATACAATATCTTTCCTTTCTATTTCTCCTGGACTTAGCGAAATCTCTCCTCCCTGTACTCTCCAAGCAACACAAATTGAATTTTGAAACCGCCTTCTTCAACTTCAGTAGAAGCCGCACCCAAATTCAAATCTACCCCGTAGCCCACAAATCAAGCACGAGAGAGTAACCTAGATCGGTCTCCCTTCCCTCTCACTCTCTCTTTCTTGTGCGATTTTGCACTATGCCGTCCCCTCATTGCTCCATTAACTACTCAAACCCAGTTAGGATTTCATTGGGTCCTCAGTTAACGGCCTCAGAAGCAAGGCGGAGGAGACCAATCGAGACCGTCTTGGCACCGTGAAGCCTTGCCGAGCCGAAGTTGGAACCTATCCGGTAAATTGACTTTTTTCTAAGTTATTTCTCCTTCTCCGTGTTGTTTGAAATCGAGCGATTAGGTCTTAAATTGAATTGTCGGTAAATTATGACTGTTGGTTAGAGCGGTTTCTTGTGCAAGAAAGATACATGTCTGGTACGTAAATTACTGTTTTTAGTTTTTCAGCTTATAGGTACATGCCTTTTGTAGATCACATCACATCCAAAAAAGATGATGCCTTCTCAATTTCACCTTTCCGGCACAACTCTTTTTTAAGAATATAGGTTACAATATCTGGCTTATGTCATTTGAAAATCATGATTTCTACAAAGTAACAACCTCTATGTTCCACCATTTTTAAGAGTGTTATCAGTCTCATACCACTGGGAATTTTTTTTATTTTTTTATGAGGAAGGTACATTTGAATGTTGATTTCTACAAAGTTCAATGGCTTCTAAGTATCACAATTTTTGCACAGCATAGTTTATAGCATCTTTATATGTAAGCCATTACAAGAAATAAATCGAGATGCCGAAGGGAATATCCCGCTTCTGAGAGCAATTCTAATTTATTTACAATAGTAGTAGTGACAATAGTGCCAACCTTGAACTAATACACAATTATTTATAATTTGATACCATTTTTTTTATCAGTGACTAAGTCACAATTGGTGAATTTTTGTTTAAGGAAAGGTAGTGGGATTAGCAAAAGAACAATTTGACACAGGAGTTGGTGCTACACAAGTTCATGCTATTTCAATTTGGTGATTTCCAGATCAAGTTCTCACTTCCTGGTATTTAACTCCTGTATCAAGTTCTCAATTTGGTGATTTATATCAAGTTTCTTTTAGTTATCTTGATATAAATTCAACTTGTTGAAAACTGACTGACATTTAACTCTCGTATGTCCCTTTATATGTTTTTTTGGATCTAAGCTTTGGCAATTAACTAATTAATCCATAGGTTCATAGAGATGATGACACCTGTATTTTCTAGAGATGCACAGATATGTGTATGGCACATGATTCGGGTACTTCAAACTTTATTTGAAAAATATGCTATTTCAAGTTATATAAAAAATTAATTTGAACATTAATTGCTCATTGTTTCCTTTTTGCATTTCAAATAAATAAAGTGGTGCTTATACGAACTATGGTGAGACATTGTGTAATAATAGCAGATACAATTGATATATATCAGGCTATCAGTGTGAAGTAAGATAAATCTTGGCTTCATTAACCTGAAGTTTTATTCAAATTTGCTAATTTTAGTATACATTTGTTATGCAGCAGCGAAACCTTGTAATGTGGATAAGAAAACCCCAAATTCAAATAAATGGGTAAAACAAAGAGGCAATACCGTAAGTTGTACTGATATGTCACCACCCAACACAGGTATATATATGTGTACTTGTTAAAGCTCAATTCAAAATTTGTGTCAAGTGCTTATATATATTAGGAATCATAAATAATTAATGTTTTTGGATGGTTCAGAATTTTCAGATCAAGTGATTTTCTAAATATCTAAAAAAATAGTAAAAAAATTTCAAAAAGTGTAAAATTTGGTCTCCAAACACATTAATATGGAGAACAAGATGAACGGTTCGGATCGACCATTAGGATTTGAAAACTCGAATATAGAGCCGTAGCACAGTGCCAAATCGTAATATGCATAGTATCATAGACTCACTCTCAATCTACTGTCTGTTTACAATGGTATGGCCATGTTAGTCCTAGGTACCAATATGTACTTTACATTCAAGATTTTATTATGTCTGCACTCTGCAGCAAGGTAGAGTACAATTTTTAGTAACTTATTACATTTTTGCAAAATGCATTTCCAAACTAATAATAATAATATAATTCTCATGATTTATTTTCTTAATATTGTAGGTGTCAGACTTGATAATTTCACATGGATGTTTTCTTAATATTGTAGGTGGCAATCTACCTTCAACTTGAACCAGACCTTTTAGTGTCTGAAAGTGCACATTTTGGTGAATTTACAACTTTTAGCATATCAACAAACTAGGTAGTAACTTATTATGTGAATTTTTGTTAACTCATAGCATAGTGAGTATATTTTGAGTATATTAGTAGTGTGCAAGCGCACAATACTGTATTGTAAAGGGTTTTTCATCTTCTTTTGATACAATGTGTTGATTATACTATATTAATGATTTATGCTTATTAAATGCTTTGCAATCTCTTTTCTCAATGTGTTTTCTATTGATTTGTAAGATGTGTTATCAGTTTGAATGTGAATTGGAGATTGTAAATGAATATTGGGTTGATACAGGGAGAATTATCCAATGAAAGCATTTTGGTACCAAAAAAAGGAGGTTAGTATTTCCAGAGGTATATCCATGAAAAAAAATACATGAATCCATTCAAATTATAGCACCAACATCTAACCAGGTGGGGCCCATTTTTGTTGGCCATGAATTTGCTGGGGTGGGTCCTCCATAAACTGCCCTTGAAAATAATCTGGTGGGCTCCACGATGCTTTCCTTGAAAATAATCTGGTGGGCTCCACGACGCTTCCCTTGAAAATAATGTAGACAGTAGCCAAATTTGAAAGTATTTTCAACGGCCCTTTTTTTAAGGGTAATCTCTTGAAAAAAGTTAGAAAATAGTATTTTCAACGGTCCCATTGGAAATAGAGACTATTTGCAAGGAGGGTATTATCAACGGTAGTTTTTTCAAGGGTAGCGCTTGAAAATGGCGATTTTTGGGCTTTTTTCAAGGGAAATCCCTTGGAAAAAGCCATTTTCGGGAGCATGAAAAAAGTGTGAATTCTAGTAGTGGTTGCATAGAGGGTTACGGTGCTACGACTCAATATTCGAGTTTTCAAAATTCTAACGGTCGATCCGAACCATTCATCTTGTTCTCCATATTAATATATATATGGAGACCAAATTTTACATTTTTTGAAAAAAATTTACTATTTTTTTAGATAGGTAGAAAATCACTTGATCTAAAAAATTTAATTTTCTATCTATCTAAAAAAATAGTAAATTGTTTTTTCAAAAAATGTAAAATTTGATCTCCAAATACATATTAATATGGAGAACAAAATAAATGATTCGAATCGACCGTTAGAATTTTGAAAAACTCGAATATTGAGCCGTAGCCCTCTATACAACACATAGCACCGTAGCCTTACCTATATATATACACACTTGATATCACATATATGCACTTGGTGTCGTAGAAAAAATATACAAAAAAATTATTTATTATTAATATATGACGTTGCTATGCTAACTACTAAACTCCTAACCATCAGATTATCAAGCAAACGACCAACACTAATTAAGTGTGAGCAGGGAGATAGTTATTATTTGAAATACGGAAAAGTGGCAGAGAGAGAGATGGGCTCGGTTGTTTCGCGAAGTAAAACGAATATTTTAATTCACACACATATTTTGTAATTTTAAAGTTTAAAATATTGATCTGAATTGTTGAAGTTAATCTCCATATTAAATTGTGCTTGGAGGAAAATTTTACATTTTTTGGAAAAAAATTATTATTTATGTAGAATTTTTTAAAATTGTTGTTTTTGATGGTCCAGAATTTTCTGAAAAACAACGATTTTTAAAAAATTCTAAAGAAATAGTAAAAAATTTTCAAAAAATGTAAAATTTGGTCTCAAAGCACAATTTAATATGGAGATCAACTTGAATGGTTTGGATCGACATTTTGAACTTTAAAATTAAAGATATAGACGTGAAGTGAAACACTCGTTTTACTTCGCGAAGCACTGTAGCCCAACTCTCTCTCTCTCTCTCTCTCTATATATATATAGAGTAGAACTAGGGTGTTCTTAAGCTCACCAAAGTGTTTGGTGAACTTAACTCCAAAATTCATCAAATCGGTTTCAAATGACAAATCCAAACAGTTGAAACCCGCATACCTTACGAGTAATGCATCTACATGTGAAAATTTAAAACATTCAAATTAATTTAGTATAAAGTCAAGCGGTCAAAAACACGTTCAAAAATGAATGCACTAAAATTAATTTATTAACCTTCTAATTTTGACCGATTGACTTTATACTAAATTAATTCGAATGTTTAAAAATTTCACATGTAGACGCATCACTCGTAAGGTATGCGAGTTCCAACGGTTTGGATTCGTCATTTGAAACCGATTTGATAAATTTTGGAGTTAAGCTCACCAAACACTTTGTTGAGCTGAAGAACACCCTAGTTCTACTCTATATGTTATGTCATTAATTTGGCCGTTTCATTGCAACAGAAATAATCATTGATATGTCATGAGACCAGCATAAAATTAAGAAACATTACAATTAAGTTCCCAACCATCTGATGCAACATATATAAATAAAATTAAGATTCAAATTGATTATATTCTAAAACCGTTATATATATATAGAGAGAGAGAGAGGGAGAGAGAGAGAGAGAGCGTAGCTAATTTGCTATTGGAAGCACTTCGATCGATGTGTTTCCGAGGCTATATTAGCATATGTGATGTTCAAACAACAAATTCAAATCATTAGATGTTTAATTCATATTAAAATATACTTGGAGACCAAATTTTATATTTTTGGAATTTTTTTACTATTTATTAAGATGGTTTGAAAGTCGCTGTTTTTTATGGTGCAGAATTTTAATAAAAACAGCGATTTTCAAACTATCTTAATAAATAGTAAAAAAATTCAAAAAAATATAAAATTTGGTCTCCAAGTAGATTTTAATATAGATTAAACATCTAACGGTTTGAATTTGTTGTTTGAACATCACATATGCTAATATAGCCCGGGTGCTTCCGGTAGCAAATTAGCCACACTCTATATTTATAATATATATATATAGCAAAATTTTCAAATAATATCCATATTATTATTTTTAAACACTGCTTCAAATTATTTTTGAATTTACCGAATAGTTTAGACAACAGACTATATATGCAATACTATTAAAATAGGGGGCAGCTATTCTATTTCTAAGTGCATAAATTGAGATTTTGAGCGCTTTTAGAGAAAGTTTTATCCTTTAATTCCAAGTTTATCCCTCTTCTCTCCAATTTAAAAGGAAGGTAATGGAAAGTGGATCCTTCAGAGGAAAAGGATAATGAATTAATTAATGAAAATTATTAATGAGTCAATTGATTTCACACTCAATTCCAAATGTAACCGTCCAAAATAATGTTAAGAAACATCTATCATTTATGACAAAACTTTGACATAGTTTATCAATTGTTTATCTAACAAAAAATATTAATTACTGCAGCAATCAAACAATAAAGTAATTGTCTTTTAGATTAAAAAAGGCTAATTCATGATTTAATTTGAGATATATAAAACAAGACAACTTAGATTGAATTTAATTTTTTTTCTTCCCATCAGTTTGTTCTTTTAAAAATTATGTATTCCTCTCTTAATTAGGGTTTCATTCTCAGTATCTTTGAACATACGTTGCAATTAATTAATCTTGCAAAAAGGAAAAAAAACACTACAGCAACAAAGACTTTCAGAGACCGGTTTTCTGGTCTCTAATAGTCACGTCGCCGGTCGCTGATGGTATTCTGGTCTCAGAAAGTCAATTCCGGTCGCAGATACTCTTCTACTGACGTCACCGGTCGTTGAATGACGTCAGCCGGTCGCTGATATTTTTTCTGCGATCAATTGTTTTCTGTCACTGTTAATTTTTGCTGACGTCAGAAAAACATATCTGCGACGAAATAAACGGTCACTGATAGTCAAAAACCGGTCGTCGATAACCTTCTGTCAATTTTTTTGGTTTTTTTTTAGTTATATACTTTCTCCCATTTAATTGGTACCACACATACCAAACATTCACATCGATCAAACATAAATAACAACATCTAAACATACAAAATATAAACAACATTCAAATCAAACAAAATCGATCAAAGCAAGAGTATATTACATCATGCTAAATCAAACAAAATCGATCAAACATAATATCACATTTTGACAATACTAATTACATGAGCTAATCCACAAACACTAAAATCTTCTTGTGACCTAGAATTAATTGATAACCTGGTCATGAAGGTTCTTGTTGACAAGCTGTAGGTGGTCTGTCTGAAAAAAGATGCAATTATATCTGTTACATCATGCTAAATTCTGTATAATATGCTGTTTTCATATTTTTGAAAAGTCTTAACTTTGAAAATGGTTAGAAAATAGCAGAAAAATCCAAATGGAGAAAACTTTAGCTCTAAACCACTTGTTTTTCTGTCCTCTATCTAACTGTGTAAGTAGATTTTGGATTTAGACTTTTGATCAGCCTGCACTGGCTGATCTGTCACAGGAGGTCAAGAAAAGATCGTAGGCAACTTTAGAAATTCATTCCAAGAGTTTTACTAAGCCAAATTTAATGTTCTTTATATGAAAATTCTCAAGACATGGTGTTCTATATTATGGTAATTTTTCATAAATTTTGGAGCTCCCTAACTATACCAAACAGTAGCCTAAACACAGGGGTAAACTGGGAACAGTGCTGTCATTTTTGCTGTTTTTTCCCATTTCAAAGGCTGAACTTCAAAAATTCATTAAAAATAGCAAAAAAATCCAAATTGATCAAAATTAAAGCCTAAACTGCATGAAATTAAATCCTCTATCTATCTGTCCTATTTATTTTTACCAGAATCAGATTTTATGTTCTCTCATCAAAATTAAAGCTAGGTATTTGACTTGTTGTCGCCGAAATAGGTTTACTTTTGTTTGTTGTCTATTTGGTACCAGATGGGTGGTACCAGTACTGATCTTTGTAATGGTTTCTAGTTTTAATGGAAATCTGAAACCAAGTACTTACCGCAGTGTTGGTACCGCTTCTTCTATGTCGTATTGGTGCTTTCTGCACATAAAGGTAATCCATATATTTATATAAATTTTAGATAAATTCAAGTTCAAGCTAGTGAGTACATTATAAGATACAGAGAAAAATATATAAACAAACCCCTGACCCATAAATCAACCTCATCACAAACCTAGATAAGTACCTGATGAGCATCATCTCAAGTGCCAACACCTCATCATTAATCTAAATAATTTCAAATTAACATGTCAAAATTAAGCATATAAATCAACTGCCTTATTTTATTATTTTACAATTTAATAATAAAGGAAGCTCACCTTGTTAAGCATAATTGCTACCTCAGATGAGAAGGTGCCATTTGTCATCTCCTTGAGCACGGCTGATACCACACTGTGATACATTAAAAAGAAAACTCATGACCTTTTGTTTTGTTTCTTTTATTTTTTCCTTGAACTAATAAGCATTGCAATATTAATAATGTTAGTACTGATAATAATAAATTGGTAGAATCAGAGAGAGGAGCTAGAACTCACACATCGACTTCTATTGTTCACTTCTGGTTCAACTGAGGCTGATTTTGGTGTGCATCCAATCCAAGCTCCTCCATCATTTCCATCCAGAGAGAGAATAAGGGAGAGTTACCTGTATCAATGCATTGAGAATCTTAACTGTCTCCTTCTTCCATGACTACAATTGATTTTGCCAAGTTCTAGATCAGAGGGAAGAGAAGAAGAGAAGAGTTACCTGGTCAAGTCGGAAGTGAACCCGCTGCATGCGAAAACGGCTCGGTCTTGGCTGGTCCAGCGAGAGAGCAAGAGAAAGATGGTGCGCCGAGAGAGGCAAGAGAGCGAGAGAGAGATGCTGAGGGCCATTGGTCTGAGGCGAGAGAGAGGCAATCAATTTTGGAAAAGGGTTTGGGGTTTCAATCAAAATTTGAAGGGTTTCGATTGGGTTCTGGCGCGCGTGAAGAGAAGGTTCTGGCACCCACACGATTTACTCCCAAAATTTCAGCGAAAAAAAAAAACTTTCAGCGACCGGTATTAGCGCCGGTCGCTGATACAATTATCGCCGAAATTTGAGTAGAAATTTTTATATTTGATGAAAAATTGAACATCAGCAACCGGCGTCACTACCGGTCGCTGAAGCTCCGTTTTGCTGTAGTGAAAGAAAAACAATTTTTATTATAATTATTCTCATCAAAATGTGATAGAAACCTACAAGAAATATATATATAGATATGATGCATTTGCTAGGTACAAATTTTAAAATTTTTTACTACACAAGGAATCCATTACAAAATGTTTGTTTTGAAGTGCCTTTGTTGTTTACACTTCTACAGTAATAATAATGTCTCATTAATTAATTAGTGACTGCATATATATTTTTAGAAATACTGATCCGCTTCTTACACTATGATTTCATGAGTGACTGCATATATATTTTTAGAAATACTGATCCGCTTCTTACACTATGATTTCATGAATGTGGATGTAAACATTCTTACTTTTTAAAAAAAAAAAATTCTATGACAAAAGCTGTTAGTATTATCGCATTTGCATAGTGCACAAACATAGGATAGTGTGTATTACAACACTACTAGATCCAAAACAGAACCCTACTCAGTCATGATACTGTGTCCACCACAACATTAAAAAAAAAAAGAATTGAGATAAATTAACAAAACTTCATCTAGTGGTTGCATGCACTCACGATTCTCTCCACCAACGACTGTAAACATTCTTACAAAAATAAATTTCAACGCTTATAAAATTTTAGTCCTCTCACAATTTTTTTATTATAACATATGCTTAACTAAAATATAGAATAGGCAATCATATTCAGCTTTCATCATTATTTTTCAAGATATAATTGAATTTAATTGTTTCTATTTATATATAATGTACCAGTATTAATGAATCTAGGTATATATACAAGTAAAAAAAAGGTGAGTATTAAAGTCTAAGGATAAATTAGGTATAGAAATAAAAAGTATTCTCTCAGCTTTAAAGATTGTAAAAGGTGCGCTCAATATAGCATTCCTCATTAATTAATGGAAATAAGACTTAGATCTACCAAGGACCTAAACAGATGTGCCAAAGCAAAGGCAAACTCACCGACCTTTCAATAAGGGCCTCAATAAATACATTCAAACACTATTCCAACGAGGCCTTTGTTTCCGGCCTTTTTCGGGAAAAAAATAAGGAACCGAATCTCCTTCAATTCTCTCTGATTCGGTGCCGAATTAGTAACAACAGAACTCAGTTAAACGGAAATTGTAGAAATTAAAATAACAGAAGAGAGAAGAGTACATTAATTGATAGAAAGATCAGTAGAATTTCTACTAATTCTAAAAATTAAAAAGTTTGGTTAGGTAGCAATTCTATCGATTTAAAACAGTTTGAATTTTTTGTTTTAAAATTTTTCTAGAAAATATAAAAAAAAATTACAAAAATAGATAGAGCATATTAAAATCTATATATAATAGAAACATTTCATCTATATTTGAAAAAAAATTACATTTTACTAAATATCTAATATAAGAATTCTCTCTGTCTATACATCAGACTAAAAAAACCTAAGTTTGGATCGGTATAATTCCTACCCTTTGAAACTTTTGTATTTTTAAAATCGGTAAAAATCCTATTGATCTTTTTACCAATAAAAAATATGATGTACACTTTTTGTTTCTCTCTCTTCATTTTTCTTAATTTCTACGGAAAAAAAAACATTCCCAGCGCTTTGGAATTTTGTTTTTTTTGTTCATAATTTGCCTAATTTTTAACATAAATTTCAAAGATGATACATTTTTTTTTCTGGAATATTTATTTAATATCTGTCATATTTTAAATCTGATTATTTTTTTATAGTATTTGGTCTGTAAAAGTAGATTGTAAAGAATAATTTTTTTAATATATTTGGTTAATTTTAACAGAATGATGGATTGTCAAAGTTTCATATTTTGTGAATATTAAACTTAATGATTTTTTTTCATTAATATGCTTCTTAATAAGATGTGCAAAGGATTTTTTTTTTAGAACTTTTCAATCACACTTTGCAATCACTGTAAATACTTTAGAATATTTTGAAGTGCAGTTATTTTGTTATTATTTGTTCTGTCCGAATGACAGCGTTTCAATTTTTTTTTTTTTAAATAGAATCAAGATTTCAACGAAACAAGCACACCGAATTTCAATTTTATTAAAAACAGTTCCATCGATTCTTGATCAGTGGAGGCAATTTACAATGCAGACAGTAAGTATGATAAAGCAAATGCATTTTTGTTTCCACAGTGAAGCTGTTTTTCATTAAACAAAAAAAAAATTCAGTATACTTGTTTCATTGAAATATTTCAATTGATACTATTTAAAAAAAAATCCAGCTTTTCAAAACATTTCGTCAGGAAAATTATAACAAAATGACTTAAAGATCATTACTTATGGACATCTAATTTCTGCTTGTTTTTACTTAGGTAAAAGTTTTCATATTTTTTAAGCACGTAAATAACTATTTTTTATTTAAATTGTAAATGCCTCTTTATTTCAACCAATTACCATCGATCGGTACTCTAATAATCAAAATTTTCTCATATACTGATTATGTGAATTAACATTTACTTTACTTTATAAGGATTAACTAATCAGATTATTTGAACAATTTTTAATTTTTAGATTTATGTTTAATTGAAAATCTAACAGGCAAAAGTATAAAAAACCCAAAAAGTTTAATATGAAAAAAATCATAAATAAAATTTGACCGAACAAATAATAATTAATCTTTCAATATTCTTCTGCTCATGTAAACTAGAAATAATTATAGAAATTTGTGTTTACTTATATAAAACATAATTCTGAAAAAATGAAATAATGGGACCAGTTCGATTTTCAGGATAAAGAGAAGGAGGCAGTTTGATGAGCATCAGATCAAATTCCGATTTTTTTATATATATCCAAAATTTAAATTAAATTTTAAAAAATAACCAATTGCGTACCGGAAATGCAAAAATATTAAAACCGGTTGATGGATAACCGAACAAAAACCAAATTTCCGCTTACCCAAATCCCGGACCCGTTGAAATTAACCAATTCATGGCTAACCGAAAATATTGTTGGCCCGGTTAACGAATAACCGGAAGTATTGAGCCCGGTTAATGAATAACCGGAAGTGTTGGGTCCGGTTAAGTGCTAACTGAAAAGAATCCATTTGTCCGGTTATCTGCTAACCGAACATTTCTTTCTTTTTTTTTCCGCATGGGGGCCATGCAGCGTGGGGCTTCGACGCGTGGTATTTACTGTAGACCCGTGGCTGAATTCTGAATTTAGCTGAGTTAGAGGCGGGATTGATGAGTTAGAATCAGCCAAAAAAATTTGGTGACGCGGGGAGAAGAGAAGAGAGAAGAGAAGGTCTCCAAGCAGATCAGGTTTTTTTTATTTAAAAAATATTAAAATAGTTTGTAATATTGATTACAACTGTTTAGAATTATTTGAAATTTGTTTAGATTTTTTTAAATTATTTGAAATATATTTGGAATATTTATTTTGAAAATTATTAGAATATTTATTTGAAATTTATTTGAAACTCTAATAATATCCGGGATCAAAATAATTTAAAAGGTGCATAATTGCAACAATGGTTTGTTCTATTTATTTTTTATTTTGATAAATATTGAATTGTTATGAGACAAAATATTTTTTGAGTAAGATAAATTAATGCATACAAAATAAACTATGAAAATGAAAAGTTTAAATTAGACATTTTATGAACTTTTGTCAATTTATTCAACTTTTTTATTATTTTATGTTTAAATTAAACATTTTTTTTCTCTTTTGTGAATTTATTATAATTTTTATTTTATTTTATGGAATTGTCTATTTAATTATTAAATTTGATAAATATTAATTTTTTAAATAGATAAATATTAATTGTTATGAAAATGGTTTTGTTCAATTTAGAAAATTTTAAAACGGTATAGAAAATTTTAAAATAGTACCCCGAATAATTTAGAAAGCTGCAAAATAGTGTAGAATAATTTAGAAAAGTTTTAAAATAGAGTAGAATAATTTAGGAAGTTCCAAAATAATGTAGAATAATTTAGAAAATTGTAAAGTGTTGCACGGATAATTTAGAATAGTTTCAGAATGGTTTAGAATGATTTAGAAAGTTTCAAATTGGTTTGAATAATTATTTGGAATATCATTTGGAAATAACAAAAATGCACGTGTAATATGCCAAAAATGCATGTCGAGAATAATTTAGAAAATTTTAAAATGGTGCTCGAATAATTTAGAAAGTTCCAAAATAGTCAAGAATAATTTAGAAAGGTTTCAAAATGGTATAGAATAAATTAGAAAATTTTAAAATATTGTAAAATAGTTTAGAAAATTACAAATTGGTTTCGAAACAGTTTAGAATGATTTAGGTAATCTAAATTGGTCTAGAAATAATTAGAAACATCCAAACCGGTTTAGATTAGTTTAAAAATTTCGAAAACAATGAATTAAGTTTGAATAAATTTTGTAGCATGGTAGATGAAATGAATGATGAAATACATATGGCACGGGATAATTTTAGTGATCTGTTGTGGATACCGCACAGCAGTCACAGAGTGTGTCAAGCTTCTGAGGAGGTAAGCAATTAGTTATTTCTATTTTTAACTTGTTCAGAAATATATTATTGTTTTAATTTCTAATTTTTATTTTCGGTAATGTAGAAGAAAGAAGTTATAAATGTGAAGCACTACCATTGTCAGACCGCGTACCACGTTGCATACACCCCATTCTTGATTCGATTGGGTTTATACCAGATCGCAGTCATGCCTCACAAAAAAATTGATGTGGCGCTCATACACAGACTTGTGGAGCGGTGGTGTCCTGACACACACACCTTTCATCTTCCTTTCGGAGAGATGACAGGTATTAACTTCAAAACTAATTTAAATGAATCTGTTCTTCGTGATAATTTACTGATAATTAAAATGAAGAAATTTATATTTTTTATTTGATAAATTATAGTTACTTTGGAGGACATAAGCTGTTTGTGGGGTTTGCCCATTACGGGGGTCCCAGTGACAGGGAGTACAGATGGTAGGAATGCAAAAGGCCGGCTCTTCGAGTTGTTAGGAATCAAAGAGCATGAGCAGAGTGGACTTATGAAAAAACAGGGGCCTGAGGGAAATGAAAGAAGCATGGAGTTGATTTTCCTGAAATCTAAGTTTCGTGAACGATTTGAGAAGCTACCGGCAGATCATAATAATCAAATGTTGAAGTGGTAATTAATATATATATATATAAATTTATTCGTGCTTTAGCCCATCAATAATCTACTCACATTGTCTTAAATTTTTCTAGGTACGTCCGTGCATATATCTTGGACCTGATATCGTCCAATTTGTTCCCGGACAGTAGCGGGGACGGGATACCATTGTGGTATCTCGATCTAATTGTAAATTTGGACCAGCCGGTACCGTACAATTGGGGTGGAGCCGTTCTTGCATATCTGTATCGACATCTATGTGTTGCTACCGAGCCCGATAGAGGATCTATGCTTGGTCCGGTGATGCTTCTGCAGCATTGGTCGTGGACTCACTTTCCAGTTCTTCGGCCCAAGCCTCAAACTAAAAACTAGGAACCTGCTTGGGGCGCTCCAACGCTTGATACATGCGCATCTTTTGTGTACAAATGGTGTTGTCCACAAAAATACGTGTCATCCTCCCACTTCAAGACCCAGGGTGCACGTATCCCGCGGGGCCAGTTTCAGAGTTTGACGGAGGATTGTGTGAATTGGGAGCCGTACGGGAGGGTCTACAGCAAGCTTCCGACAGTGACCCAGCAGGGAAGGGTACGTTTCAATCTATTTATTTGTTTAGTTATATGTTACCGTATTTATAAATTATAACTCACATTCTTGATAAATTTATCAGCCCTACTACTTATATCGCGGTCCACTGATATTTTATTGGATCGTTGAGCATACCTATCCGGATCGTTGCATGAGGCAATTTGGATTGTTTCAAGAGATTCCGGTGCCACAACCACTGATTAGGCACACGCATGTTGAGTTGCACAAGTAAGATTGACTCGTCATTTTCCTTATTTATGTTAGTTACCTTTAGGTGTTAAGTTGTTATAAAATTATGAACAAGTTGATGTTGGGCTCAAAGAAGAACGAGTCCTGGGCCACAAGACACGTGACATACGTTCAGTTGGCTACTTCATATGAGGCGCAAGTAATCAGAGAAGGTCGCTCGTTTGAGCCAAACGACCTTTCGCGTTATCGCAAGTGGTACCAAAAGAGATGTATGGCATCTGTCTATCTGTTTAGTTAGCACGTGAAAGGAATGGATCGTGTGAATTGGCTCCCCAGAGTAGAGCATGGGCCGAGTGGATACATTCCCAGTGGACCATTTGTCACTCGAACTGTAAATATTTTTATTTGCTAGCCTCGTTGATTAAAACTCATAATTACTAAAATTGAAATTGTTTGTGTACAGGCATTAACTGGGATTGGAGAGTTGGCGCACAGCGTCAAGATGTTCTTAACCAAGGGGTGGCGAAAGATGTTAGTTTGTAATAATCTAGAAGTCAATAATACGATAATTTATCATAAAGCTTTGTTCATGAATTGGATGATTAATATCATTTTGTTGCCTTGAGTATTATTGCATTTATGGATCATTTCGAGTTCATGACTGAAATTGTGAAACTCCATAATATAGATGATATATACTCTTAATCTTAAAAGGTCACTGACCAAGGTAATTAGCAGGAACACTAATTACCGCTATAAGGTTAGTATGTGGATTAAAAGATGGTTAAGTTTTACAAACCACCTGACACGAGATGTCATTTTAATCACATAGATACATGTTCTAGGAACATGGTATTTGACAGACCTCGAATGAAACATTAAATAGAAGTGTGTTCGTGTCATTTATGTTTTCATTCAGTGTCACATTCTACAGTATGAGGTATTTATCGTTCCCACTGAGAAATATGTATGTGTGATTGTTATCCATCGCTGTTCGTAAAAAGCAGTCATAACGATAACATTCCCATATGTATAGCTTAGCTGAGGAAATGATAGTCTACCAAGAGTACTATTTGTCCCTCGTATTTTATACGAGCTATAGCATCACTGGGCCCCTTAATAGAGTAAGATTATCAGCGCGCGGTATGATTACAAGAGTAATCATATTTGATAATCTGCTCAAGATCAAGAAAAGATTAAGTTTAAAAGGATGGCACACATCTACCTTGAAACTAATCTAATAGCTATGAGACAAAAGAACAGACACAAGTAAATTATTTACTGGATTGTGATATTGTACTGTACAGCATCATCTGTGTAATTGGATGGTCATGATGTGTTGCCAGACGCCACCCATGATTATAGAAGTTAAAACAGTTTTAACTCTATTTACCAACATAACACAGATCCTATTGGGTCACACCATATAGGAGTTAATCGGAGAATCTTATTGTGATTGATTATAAATTGGTTATCACCAATAGTAAGATGGTTATAATTAATTATATATGTGATAATTAAATTATAAATGTTATGTAAAAATAACAAGCAAAAGCATTGGTTAATTTATAAACGTGTGTGACACGCTGTATAAAAGTTAACCGGTTAATTTATAAATGTGCAGGACCCGTTGTATAAATTACCGAAACAACAACCGCAAGAAAAATATATATATAATTGTTCAGAATAATTATACGAATATTATTTGTGTTCGGGCCGAGGGCATTCGGGTCTTTTCAGATTCGTCCTTATCCGCATGACATGTCATCGATCCTATCTAGATGGCATGTCATCAATCCTATCCACAAGGGCAAAATGGTCATTTCACACCCATGCCACCTTGCATGATGTAGAAGCATGGAGAAGAATGTGGAAGGGTGTGGAAGGGGTATTTTGGTCATTTCACATATAAAAGGATGAGGTGTCAATGGCATACCTTGTAAATAGGCCGAACTTGGAGGGCATTTCGGTCTTTTGCAAACCTCCTCAAAAGCCTATAAATAGAGGGGTGCATGTAGAGAGAAAAACCACTAATTCACTTGTACCGTTTCGTGCAGAATCGAATCGGTATTTTCTCTCTTTCTCGGTTTCTCTCCCAAATAGTGTTTCGGTTGAGAAAAGAAAGTTATACGTAGTTGACGTATAATCTTGCGGGTTGTTGTGGAGTATATTTACGGGACCGATGAATAGTGTTTTACCGAATTTCGCAATATGTCAGTTTTGCTCATTTGATGAAACTGAGTAACCGAAAATTCGTGTTTACAGGTTTTCGTCTTTTCCCCGTGAATAGTGTTTTTGTAGAATTCCGCGATTTACGGTATTTCTGGCAGAAGAAATTAACCGCTCTCTGGTTAGTCCTGGTGGATAACCGATAGAGGCATCAGACGTCTGATGCTCCGAGACGAGTCGATTCCTTCCGTGATGTAGCTCTACACGCTCGGTCTGCATTCCAACTGTGATTTGGAAACAAGGTATAAATATGTTATATTAATCTATTTAATTGGTAAGTAGATTAAAGTTTTAGAAATCAATCATGGAGTAGATCTGTAAAATGATTAAATTGGGTTTTGATGCCAAAGGAATACTGAAGGTGGACCGCCTTGGAAAGTTTCCTGACATACCCCGTTTAATCCTGAGCTTAAGTTGGCCGTAGAAATTTTTGTTCTACGGTCATTCCGCACCTTAAGCCTAAACGGGTTTTGGTTACTGCGAAACTCCAAAAGTGGTATCCGAAACCCAACAAAAGATTGGTAAAAAACTAATGAGGACAGGCTGGCGTCTCTGCTGTGATACAGGTTTCGGTCCACGTGCCCGACAAATTATGGATGAGGCGAGGATTCTATAAAAGTAGGAAGCGATCCCATCGGACGAGCCTACTGCTATTGGGGTGTATCCATATCCAAAACCGCCTAGATTGGAAGGCCCAGATCCTATTAAAGGTTGGTTATACGACGGCACCAAATGGAGAAAGTACATCCCATCAGAAGCATTTGCACCGGTAAATCCACCACATCCAATCGTAGACCCCGGACATGTAATTTGTAATTTTACTTAAAAAAATTATTTGCAAACCACAACTTATCAAACTAAATTCTAATTATAGGTCTCTCATGCTCAGGGGACGCAAGATTGGAATCCGGATAGCCTACATCAGGATGTTGATCTCGGACAGGTATGTTTTTCGTTTAGAGCAAGTATTTTTTATGAATTACAATTATTATTTTTACGAATTAAAGCTGTGTATGAATTGCAGATGAATCAGGATCAGAGTGGACACAATCCATGTTGGGAGGATTATCAGAGACAGGGAATAGGCACAGGCACTATAGAAGATTTACTGGATTTTCAGGAGCAAGAGGAAATCGAGATTGCACAACGAGTATCTATGGAGAGTTTGCGGCGTGAGCATTCGAGAACTAGTTGGTTATTTGATGGGCCACCTATAGATATTGGTGACGCAAGGGCATCCACATTTCATTCACGTCCATCTATCGATGCTGGTGACACAGGGGCATCCACATTCCATTCACGTCCATCTGATGGTAATGAAGGCGAGAGAAGCCTAGAAGAACAACTAGGAAGGGGTCATAGGCGCCGCCGTGCGAAATGGCGCTTCACGTATGCAGATTATCCCGGCCACATGCCCAGCCTTTGATCTATTTTCTTATCTTTTATTTGTGTCTGTATAATTCATCTATTTTAGTTGGACTGCCCGTTAGATTTGGAACCAGTTGATTTGTTTTAATTATTTTTATTTCCTTCTGTCTTTTAATTGGTATTCAAAATCGTTATCTGTAACTTAACCATTTCATCGAAACCGTCTCCTATAAACTAAAATAGTTTTCAACACGTACAAATAAAATAGTTCTTAGCACATACAAATAAAATAGTTGAACTAAACTTAATTCGACAACCTACTTACTAACAATGCTAGCCAGTCTTTTTTATCACTCCCATAGGACGTGCTAGCCAGACCTTTTTATCTACAAAATCATCATCAAATATTTCAAAATAGATGTTTTTCTTTTCCTCGGTCTTGACAGTTGTTTTTCTTTTCCTCGGTCTTTTCTCGATTGTTACTGTCCATCTTTATCGTCTACAATTTAAAAATCAGCAAATTAAAATAGTTCTCAACACATACAAATAAAATAACACACAAGTTAATTTCTACGACGCAGACTGAAATGTTGTCTGAGGGTGCGCTAAACAGTTGTACTTGTTCTTGCTGGTTGCTCTGCCGCTGCTTGCGCCTGTCTTGTTGCCTCCTCTACATGTAGTGTAGAGCATGTATTAAATTGTGAATTTAGTTAAAACATGTATTTATAGTTGATTGATCGGCTATACCTGCAGCATTCCGATCAATTGTCTCACGATGAGGCTGGTGTCCGAGTCTCCGACCACGCATTCTATCCATTTCCATCGGTATGCAGTCGTGTCGTCTCCGTCCTTTCTTGATCAGATTCGAATCAGGTATAATTTTTGGGCCATTATATGCAGGCCATTCACATTGGTTGCCTTCGGTTCCCAGTGTCCACTCCATGTTTGTATAACTATAGACATACGGTACAAGGGGTTGATGTATAAATTTACATCATATCTCATTTTGCGGACAACCGCCATGAAATGAGAACATGGTATGCCAGTCAATTGAGGCTTCTAACATTCACATTCAACCTTGTTGTTGTCCTTAATGACAACCCTATACTCGAAATCCCTACGAGTATACTCAAGTCTTGGCTGATTACGCCTTGCTGGAATTTTTTCACCCTTAACTAGGACCTCAAAAAGTCCATGACCGGTACGATAAGGAATCACAGTCATGTCCCTTCCCTTCTCGATACGCTTTTGCAATAACTTAGTTACACGGTCGGACCACACTTGACCATGCTGACATGACATTTGAGATTTGTTCCATCATTCAAAAAATCATTTATTCAATTTATAGAACGTATCCTCCACAACCGCTGCAACCGGTAATCGCCGACTAATTTTGAACACAGTGTTCAGTGACTTTGACCCATTTGTTGTCATTATCCCCCATCGATGACATCCGTCCTCTGCTTGATACAACTTTTTTGGACATGGAAGCTCATCTTCATCATTAGGGTTTCTCTTACCCACCTTGTTAAGGTATTCGATAGCCTCCAGACAACCAATTTCAAAGTGTTGTAACATCTCCTGTAACCTTCTAGGTTTGCATTTGTTCACTCCAGCTATGAACCTATCGCTAACCTCTCTCTTACGGCCCACGTGCTTGTACAAATTTTTAGCAATGTGTTGAGAGCAATACCGATGCACACATTGATCGGTAGTCTCATCCCATCTGAGATTTGGATCCTGGAACGTGGGTTTAATCCCCAAATGTATATCCAATATGACACAAAAGAATCGATTATCTCCAATTACTTCCAACCTTAACCATCTCATAAAAAAACCCCAGTTATCAGCGCTTTCTTTCTCCACAATTGCAAAAGCTACTGGAAGCAGTTGGTTTTCGGCATCATACATACATGCCATTAGAAGCCTACCTTGGTACCGTCTTGACATGAAATATGCATCGATACTAATCACTGGTCTGAGAAACGGTATCGCTGCAATACACGCTCCAAATGCCCATGCTGCTCTGTGGAAGTGCCTATCAGTTTCTTTGTCAATCGGGGTCGACATCACACAATACTTAGTTCCTGAATTCGTTCTTTTGATGGCTTCCAATAGTGGAATAAGCAAGTTGTACGAGTTCTCCCAACTCCCAAACAAATTTGCAATAGCAAGCTCACGGCCTCTCCATAATTTGTTGTACTTGGGAGTTACATTATTATATTTCTGCATGACGATATCTCGAATATGATTTACAGGAGAGCACACATCCCTTCTAATGGTCTTATCAATCGCAAGGGCAACCATCTCTGCTGTAAGCTGACAATGATCAGTACGTGTTGCGGATATTGTGCATGTGTGAGGATATGCTTGTTTCGTAATAGAGCCATTTTCGACTCGTAAACTACACCCTTAGCCAATGGATTATCGAATGTTTTTTTTGACTTGCCAAAAAAATCGACATCCCCAGGCCGAAAACCGAATATGTCATTGAAACTATCAACCGGATGTGTCATATTTTCCCGAACAGTTATCGGGTACTGTGCTTGATTGGTATGTGTTTGACGGTACTGTGAAGGTGACTGGCTTGGCGGTTCAATATCTTCGTCCGAACCTGATTCTTCACCTAAGAGCATCTCATCTCCACTCTCCAAACTGTCAGAATCAATTGTATCCACAGGGACATGTGAATAATCATGTACCTGTCTACGGACCCGACTGGTACAGGGTCGGGATGTGTTTGGTAGATCCACAGAGTTTCGATTGGTACTGTGTCGAGGTCTAACTGGTAGATTCACAGAGTTGCTACCGATACTGGGTCAAGGTCTCACTGGTATATCCACAGAGTGCCGATTGGTACTAGGTCGGGATCTAACTGGTATTGGGTCGGGATCCACAGAATTCCGACTGGTACTGGGTCGGGATCGAGGTTCAGAAATCTGATTAGTGTAGTTCGGTTTCAATTCTCCATATAACTCCAGAATCGGTAACATTTGTGAAAATGACGACACAATTCCTAAAATCATTTCGAAAGATTGTTGGTTTATTACAGGTATTAACTGATGGTCACATCCCCCATCGGTAGCCATATTAAGTTTGGCTTGATTTCCAGATTTGCTTGACTAACATTATACCCAACCAATTTATAAATCTCATTCCGAAGATAATCAAAGTTGTGGTTCACGGTTAGCGGTAATGAGTATTTAGCTCGGGTACTGTAAAATACCCCATCATTATTGTATTGGATTTCTCCTCCAATATAAATCTTCACACAAATAGTTCTATCCATTTTTAGTTTCAATTGGTCTGGCAATTCAAAAAATAACAACATATAAGTAATTAAAAATTGTCCGGACCTATGAAAATTATTCTATATTATTTTACAATTTCCTAAATTATTCTAACCCATTTTGAATATTCCTAACTTATTCTGGACCATTTTGCAATATCCGTAACTATTTTCGAATTTTATAAAATATTCTAAACTATTTTTGGAATGTTTGAAAAAATTCTAAATTATTTGGACAATATCCTGAACCAATTGAAATGAACTAATTAATTATATTACAAATTAAAATAAAAATAAAAAATAAACTATTTTTAGTCTAAACAATATATGTAATTAACCTATTTTTAGTTTTGATTGGTACAAATAACAACATAAATAATTACAAATTAATTATAAAAAATGATATTTTTCTTTTTTATCTTCCTTTATCTTTGCCTGAGTGTGTTCCTTTCTCTCCGTCTGAGTGTGATCGTGTGCTTCGTATCTATAGCAGATTACAAAAATGATTAGAAGAAATAATAATTAACATAATTTCAAAAAAAATAGATAGTTAAAAGATAAAATAATTAACATAATTATTTACTTACTAATAGAGCAAGTAATATTTGTTTACTGATTTATTTTTGTATGGATGATTATAATTGATTCTAAACAATCTAAATAAATAAATTCTAAACAATCTAAACAAATAAATTCTAAACATTCCAAACAAATAAATTCTAAACAATCTAAAAAATATTCCAAATAATTCTAAACAATATTTCAAAAAAATCTAAACAATTATATTTCAAAAATTTATAAAATTTTTGACATAATTTGCATACAAAGAACTGGAAGAGAAATCTTCATTATATTTCAAAATTCGATAGTTAAAAACTTAATAAGTTAATTATAAAATAAAAACTTGCTTTTTTTCTTCGTTTCGTTTATCTCTGGATGAGACTCTGATTCTTCAGATTAAATTATGAGATTTATATGCAGTTTCGTTTCTCTCTGAATGACACTCTAATTCTTTAGAGGGTATATATAACTGAAATGAATTTTTGGTGGACTGTTAACCGAACTATTTTCCGGTTATCCATTATTCTAACTTTTCGGTGCTCTGTTAACCGAACAAATAACCAATTATTCATCAACCGAACAAATTCAACATGTCCGGTTACCTGTCAACCGGAAAAATCCACAAACCCGGTCACCCCCTCACCGAAAAAATAGCAAAGATCCGGTTAACCAATAACCGGATTGGGTACATTTGCAA
The DNA here is from genome assembly GCA_033356055.1 of Carex pumila. NCBI lineage: Eukaryota > Viridiplantae > Streptophyta > Magnoliopsida > Poales > Cyperaceae > Carex > Carex pumila. The sequence goes on along the minus strand of JARJHM010000770.1, from coordinate 48,445 downwards.
TTTCATCCAATAAATGGGTAAATTACGTAATTTGTTATTAATTTTGGATATTTATAAAAAAAATCGGGATCAAATTCATTTTGATGTTTGGTAAGAGCCGTTCGATCTGTATTAAAATTCATGTACATCTAATTCATGCAAATCTTAATTACCCACATGAAAGATGTAATGTAATAAGTCGTATCCAAGGGCATCAAGAATAGATAAAAAAAATATTATTAAAATTATATCGAGAAAATTGCTAGAAATTGGCCGAATCAGATTGGAAACTCAATTTTTTTTCAAAAAAATATGTTAAGATAAAAAATTAATCTAAAACATTGAAGTATTAATTTTACTTTGAGGCATAGTCTATAAACCTTTTTCTTTAAAATTCAGTCCATTTTTTTTAACAAGTAGACCTCATAAAACAATTCAATGTATTACATTAAAGTTCAAAATATTCCTTTGTAAACGAATTTAGCCCATTCCTTTGAAAAAAAAAAAGTAACAAATTTATTATGATCTCACTATTTGACTCTTTATAATTATGCTCCTCCTGTTATTATATTCTCAAACAGATTGATGAAAAACTACTAAATTTGTAGCAATTCGATTAATTTCACTTAGAGTTGAGACTCAGTTCAGAATAGGCAAAGCTCAAATTCAAAATTAGACAAAACTCAGATATGAATCAAATATATACGAATCTGTTATCTTTTTCAAAATCCAAGAATAGACTATCCTAAATGTATGTAACTCCACCCATGGTCATACCACCATAGGAGTGTTAACGGGTATGATATATAGGAATCGAGGTGAAAGCATTTTAATATTTTTACTATAAGTTAACGAAAAAATACTCCTATTTCTATCCATATCTGATAAACTAAGAAAAACATAAACTTATATATGTTTTATTAAATACGGTACGAATCAAATAAACAAACAAAAATATTATTGAATAAATTTATATATAATAAAATTATATCATGCATTGTTATTTGTCTTCATCTAAATATAAATGTATATATATACAATATTATTTTTGATAATTTCATACGAAATAAATTTTTTCTGTAATATTATCTGTTACTTTAATGAAATAAAAATTCTTCATCCGGGGTCGAATAAACAGATCAAAGGATATCTATAACGCTTGTAAGGATTTTTTTTAAAATAAAATTAAATTTAAATATTTTAACAATACAAGCAAAATGGAGTTGAAACAGAGGCAGCTATTGTGCATGTTTACTATACTTATTTTTTTTGTCTTTACCGATTCACAGTGTTTTTTGTTAAAATATTTAAATTTGATTACCATGCTTACTATATTTAGTGTACATACTTACATTGCTTATTATAGTTCTTTTTTTAATTCAGTATACTTGTTTTGTTCAAATATTTAACAATTCAGTATACTCTTCAAATATTTAAATTTGAGTATATATCTAAGAAAAATGCTCCCGAGTCCCGATTCCGCGGGGAAAACATGGGAGGAGTTTTTCTTTTTTAAATTAAGCTATCTCCAGAAGGGTCCAATCCCCTAAAGTAGTTCAACTTTTGAATTTTAGATCGAGATCGTCCGATTCGAATCCATTGTTCGAGGTTGCTTCGGAATTCCAATTCCTTGCTCAAAATATGTGCGCTCCACATGGATGGATTGTCACGGATTTCAATCGGACGGTTCTGATCTAAAACCCAACGACTGGGTTTACTGGATCTGAACTCCCTCCAGCATGTAACGCTTGGCAGCTGGCTCTCTCCCTGTGTCACGTGTCGTCTGAACTATCTACGTGTCGTCGTGTCATGAGCCCACATCCGCATAACTTACTTAGCTCAATCCCCTCCAGTTCTTATAAACTGGATAGTTATGTTATCCTAGTTTCTAATTTTCTTTTTAATATTTTTCTTTAAAATTGGCTCGGTGCAATCTAACTTTCAATATGTTATATTGACTATATTGCAAAATATCACAAACCTGTTTCTATTTAACAGAAGCACTATTTTATTACAACTATTACGCTTCCACCTCAACTTTCAAACCAATTTAATGATGTATCAATATAAAAAATGTATATAGCCAACCTTTGAACAAATTAAGAGAAAAATATCTCTGAGTTCAGTTGAAATGGAGAGGATCTAATACTTATCAATTGTAAAATGGAGACCTCCAGATACAATCAATCTCTCCTGTTCTTCTATCTCATTATCTCATTCCAAGTGTTGCTTCTTTAATTTTTTGAGGAAGAAAAAGGAAGAGGTTTGAATCAATTGAAGAAATATCAATCAAAAGTATGGATATCATAACTACATTGATGAACTTGATAGGCACACCTACACTGCTTATGACTCTTTTCTTCATGTTGCCTCCTTTCTACTTCTTCAAGCTCTCTCTTTCTTTTCTCTCATCAATTTTCCCTGAAGACGTCACCAACAAGGTCGTGCTCATCACCGGCGCTTCGTCTGGCATTGGCGAGGTATTAATTAATATTATCTTGTTGCTTTTTCTCCCCCATAAAACCCTTTAGAAACAATCAGAGATCTATCTATGTGTGCATGCATAGATCATCCTTTAGAAATTAAGTCACAAAAAGGAAACTAATTAGTATTTAGTAATACAAGTTCTGTACATGGACACACAAGTGACCACATAGGTTTAATATCAGAAAAACAAACTGTAATAATGAGACGTTCTTATTTGATCTCCTGTGAGTCACTTGTGTGGTCGCATGGTACGTAGATTTAATGTCAGCGGTCACAGCCTATGTGGTCACTTGTGTGGTCACATGACTTAATTACACAAAACAAGGCTGTGACCGCTGACATTAAATCCATTTCAATGCCTTCTGCAGTTCTGCTGCAAACTCTATTACCTATTAACCTCATTAGGGTAAATTGCTCTAAAATTATAAGATTTGGTTTCCATTTTTCATTAGTACTCAGTTTAATTTAATCCGATGTAAATAAGACTTGTCTTGTGTAATTAAGTCATGTGATTGATGCATGTGCAATTTGTAGCTATTGGCCTATCAATATGCAAAAAGAGGAGCGGCACTATCCCTCGTGGCCAGAAGGGAGGGTAGTCTGCGCGAGGTTGCTGAGCGAGCACGTGACATCGGTGCACCAGAAGTCCTTGTTATCCCCGGTGATGTTTCCATGCAAGAAGACTGTTACCGATTTGTTGAAGCCACCGTCAATCATTATGGCCGATGTGAGTTCTTATTTGATGATGAGATAACTTCTGTAATGTTTTTTTAGGGATACGCATCAAATTTGTGTAACTTGATGAAAATGATTAAATGGATTGAAATTATAAATAGTCTAACGGTTACCAAAATCAATTAATAACACATATGTGGTTTGTGTGTATTAATTGGTTCGACCCGTTAAAATTAATGTTTTTCTGTTGTTTTTGGTTTCCATTGAAAGTGGATCATCTCGTAACCAATGCCGGCATAGCGCATGTTTGTGCATTTGAGGAAGTGCCAGATGTTACCAACTTCACTCCTGTTATGGTATTAAGTCTGTCTCTCTTTCTATCTCACATTCTCTTGGTCCCTACAGTAACTTGGGTGTATGGCTCGATACATTTGTACCTGACCAATAGCAAATTGTACAAATAGTGTGATATTTTTATGTTGTAGATCAGCCAGAGCTCAGGCCAGATTTGGTCTAAATTATGATTCAACCTCTGATTGAACCGTTTAGAATTTTAGATTGTTTAAAATCGTTAACCGAAAAGCATCCAACCCCCGCCCCAACCCAAAAATAAAAATAGCACGCGCAAATGTACACACACATGATGGAATTTATCTGTATAATTGGAGTGGAACCCAAAGGTTATGCATTGCATATATATATCATTTATTCATGTGTATTTCTTTATTGATTTTCAGGATGTAAACTTTTGGGGTTCGGTTTTCCCAACCCATGCTGCCATTCCATATCTTAGAAGGACCGGAGGAAAAATCCTCGTCACCGCCTCATCAAGTGGTTGGAACCCTTATCCAAGAATGAGCTTCTACAGTGTACTTGTCTGACCTTAATTTGTCTTGCCTGTTTTTTGTTAGAAATAGATGGAGCTATATAGGTATTAACAGCCAAAAAAACCCAAGATTTCATGTAAAAGTTGAAGATACCAACAGATTTCATCTAGAAACCATAAAGTTTTACAAGAAGTTTTTCTTTTTTAGAAACCATAAAGTTTTTGTTTTGGCAGAAGTTGGAGATACCCACAGATTTCATCTAGAAACCATAAAGTTCTACAAGAAAACCCCTATGAGTAATCAATCGACAATAATATAAGATTTCTCAAAATATAGTAATAATAAAAAAGACTTGTGAAATAATTAGCACATATCTTAAGATTCGTTTCTGGCTAATACAACATTACAACTAATACGGTATAATCCAAACACCCATTGCCCTTTGATTTAAAGGGCTTTAGAAGGCCTTGGCCCAAAGCTCTGTTTATCTCACAGTTATCTGAGAGCATTGAAATATGTTTAATTACAGGCTGCAAACGCAGCTGTGATAAACTTCTTCGAGACACTACGCGTTGAAATCGGCGATGCAGTAGGAATTACAATTGCCACACCCGGATGGGTCAAGTCGGAGATGACCAAAGGGAAGGTTTTATCCGAATATGGCGACACCCAAGTGGATCAAGAAACCAGAGATGTAAGCCTAACCATTCATTTTGTTGTAATTAATGACATTTATGATTCTAGCACCGCACTTAAATAAACAATGAACACTTGTAGGCTCAAATTGGGGTGATGCTGGTAGAATATGCCGAGAATTGTGCAAAGGCTATGGTTGATGCTGTGTGCCGAGGGGACCGGTACCTAACAGTTCCAACGTGGTTCAGAGTGATATACCTTTGGCGTGTGTTTGCACCAGAGGTGCCAGAGTGGTGTTATCGCATGCTGTACATGACCCAACCAGGTCACCCGGCATCCGAGGCACCTAGCAAAAGGATGCTGGATGCTACCGGTGCGAAGCATGTGCTTTACCCACCATCTCTCCAGACCCCTGAAATCAAGAAAGAATGAGGTGAAATAAAGCTTCTTGTCTGGTTGCTCATGTATCTGTTTGTACATAAAATAAGGTTGTATGCTGTAGTAGCATGTTAAATTTACAAAACTTGTTATATGTGGCTGGTTTGTTCCTCTGCTTGTAATTCAGATGGTATTTGACAATATTTACCTTGCCGAACAGTTTTCGAATTTGTGCAACTTCGCAATTTTTAGCACTTCAGAAATTTGAATTTTTTAGCTGTTTTTACCCCTTCAAATCAAATAAACGATAGCAGTCAATGATTATAAATATTGTTGATATGGCGTTTTTAGCCAGGAGAATACCGATGATCAATAATCGACGATATTTTTATATGGCATGTTTCCAAATCGTATTACGTTTAGTGAATCGTTCCATTTTACATTTTATCGTGCTGTTTCGTATATTGAATTGAATTGTTAAAATAAGTTAAACTGATCATAATATATGTCAGAACAATTATTTACGATGTTAAGTAAAAACAAGTTTCATTTGAAAACCCATTATAATATTCTGCACAATATTTAAAGGAACTGCACATAGCTCATAACGGGTTGTCCAAAAGAGGATGAGAATTGAGAAGCATACTGGCATCAGACCCAACCCAAGCTCTCAGAATTCGAAGGCCCTGGCCCAATGTTTGGGCCGAACTGGGCCTATATCAGCTCTCCGTTTTGAACTGGTAAGTACATAAATACATAAACTGGTAAACAGAATTTAGGAATTGTACCGGAGGTGCATAAACTGGTAAAATAAATTGAGGTATTGAACTGAAGGAAGGTACATAAACAAATTACAGAATTAAAATCTTGACAAAATTTCTCGATCTCTAAATAAAATAGCAAACGGCATTTTGTTTAGAAATCAGAAGCATTACATCAGTTATCTAAAATACAAAGTTATAATTAGCTTTATATGTACAACACACTCGATTTTGTGCTCTTATATATTTTTTTCTTCCTAATACCTCATACACTAAGCAAATTAATAACAGGAGATAGCCATACTTGCTTCTAGCCTTATTTGCATGTTAAATTTAGCAATAAAGTCCTCCACTTTTTTGTTAAACTCTTCTGCAGGCCAATCCTCCATTTCTTCCTCTTCTCTCCCCATTTCTTCTTCATCCTCTCTCATCTCCATCTCTTCACACTCTCTCTCCATTTCTTCTTCATCCTCTCTCATCTCCATTTCTTCACACTCTCTCTCCCCTTCTTCTCCATCCTCTTGTATCATTATTATTTCTTTCTTATCAACAATGTCTACAATATCTCTCTCTTCGACTACTTCTACCACCTCAACCTCCTTATTCTCTTGAATAATCTCCACATGATCTGTTTCTTTTGAAATTTCATATGACAACAACTTTCTCTGCACTTCGAAATATTCAACTTTCTCATTTCCAATCATACAATCGTACTCATCATTCTTAGTACATTTTCCAAGCTTTGATTCGCGGAAAAGAAAGATGACAATTAGATTAGATACAATGAAGAGGCTTTTTGGTGCCACAGCCATTGAAATAATTTTAGGAAGTGAAACTGAGAAGAAAATGATGAAAAAGTGATAAACTTGAGGCACCCAAGTGAGACTTGAGAGGAAAAAACCAAGCATTAAAACCCTTAGACTATATCTCACCAATGATCTGAAAGGGTCCATTTTGGAATAACCAAAGGTTTTGAGGTTCTAGAAGTAGTAGAAATTATGGGGATTTTTTTGAAAGAGGAAATTATGGGGATTTGGATATTGGTCTACTGGAACAAAGAGTAGTACATGAAAGGGGTATTTATAAGTGTCAAAAGGTGTTGCTTTTGTTCTATTTTGTTTTGATTCTCTATATATGTTGTTTAAAACGCCAAGGAAAGTGATTGGTTTCTTTCGTGGCTTCCCTTTATTGTGTAATGCGTTCTCTGCCAATTGATTGATTTCATTAGGGACCTAATTAAGACTACATCCTTCTTTGTTTAATTTAATAACCGCAATCAATCAGTCATATAATTCATATAATATAATGAAACCATGCATGATTGCACTACTCTGATGTTGAGTGAAAATAATTTATTATGGTCGTGCAGTAAATCCATCTGATTTTAATTCTAATTTGATTTGTGTACAAGTCAAACACAAATCGAGCTCAATTATTGAGTAGGACGAAGGTACGTGTTCTTAAGTGCACCAAGTTCTTATGTGAACTCAATTCTAGAACCTATTGGATTTGTTTTAAATAATAAATTCAAACTATTGAAATTCTTCTACTTTGTGAGTGACGAGTCTACAAGGAAAAATTGTTAAGTTTTAAATTAATTTAGTGTAAAATGTAAAGTCAAGCAGTCAAAATTAGAAGATTTATACATTAATTTTAACATATTTATTTTTTTGATGTCTTTTGACCACTTGACTCTATACAAAATTAATTTTTTACATGTAGAAAAGAATGAGTGGCAACTATTTGGATTCGTCGTTTGAAGCCAATCCGATAAATTTTAGAGTTGAGTTCACAAAGGAGTTTGATAAACTTAAGAACACCCTATAGTTCTACTCCTCAATTATTAGCATTTTTATATTGTCTAAAAAACTAAGTATAAAATAGTTGCCACTCATTCTTTTTTCCGAAAAATATATATATAATTGTGAATATATTATTATTTTTTTAATTAATATATACACTCATGCCTAAAATTTCATGGTAAAATTTTGCAAATTAAATAGCATAAATAAATATTGAGCTATTTTAAAAGAGCTAATTATAAGACTGTATACAGTATTTTAATTAGCTCCTAGAGATGGAAATACACTACCGCGTGTAGGACGAGGCATTTAATTCCTCCCCAGGCTCAAAGAATTCATAATAAGTACACTTAGTTTTGCTATATTATTTTAAAAATATGGTTCTAATTCAAAATAATTGTAATATTATGTCTTATCATAATTTTTTTTTACTCATCTACAATGCTTTTAAGTTCTGACCTCAAATTTGAACTAGATCCAAATCAAATACGAACATTTTTAATTATAAATAAAACTTGAAATTAATCCTAGTCCACACAGGTATACATCTTATAATTTATTTCCATCTTATACATCTTATACATCTTACAATGCTTTTATGTCTATTGAATTTATTTCCAACGACAAAGATTTATTTAATTAACGAGTAGCTTTTAGGTCATAAATTAATATATACATAACGAGTAGCTTTTTGGTCATAAATAAATATATACATTTATTTCCATTAGTCTTTCAGTTCAGACCTTAATTAAGGCACATCTACACAAGATTTAAGCCTTTACCTTTTATCGTGTTGATTTTATAATTTCTGAATAGAAAAGTATTTGTTGTTTATTTTCTATATGTTTACAAAGTTCTTATGATCTCTATTTAATTACAAGGCTTAAAAGGAGCTGTCGGTACCTAACCTAATACCTATTTTAATTTTGGTTGTCTTGATACCTATGTACAATATACCGTTTATTTTCTTTCCTACTCCTAACAAGGATTTTTTTTTTCTTTTAAAATAGCATCAAAGTTAACTATTTCAGCGAAACAAATATATTGAATTTAATTGTTATAAAAAACAACTCAACCGATTCACATACTTATTGCCTTGATAATAAACTATCTCCACCGATCTACGGTGCTATTTTTCATAAAAAAAAAAAATTAAATTCAGTATGCTTGTTTCATTGAAATATTTAAATTTGATTCTATTTATAAAAAAAAATCCTAACAAGAGAACATAGCTACTTCATACATTTGATTAAATTCTAGGCTCTCTATCTAGGATGAATGTATTCTGAGATCAATCATTTTACTTTTATTTTTATTTTCAACATCACTTCTCAACCAGTTAGGATTGTAAATGTCGATTAATTCTAAACTTGTTTGTGATTTTCTCAAACATAATTAGATATAATTATTTATTAAAGATATTTACAGTTGATACTACTTTGCGCTTTTTAATTTTTTACTTGCACTTTTTTTTTTCTCTAACAAAGTGACAATCAACTTTTATGTGTTTGATTCGTTAATGAAATTAATTGATATTTTAAATAGAGACGATCAATTGCATTAATAATTGTACTAAGTTTATAAGTTGATAAGGATTACAATTTAAAAGTGACCAATTATATATGCTGGATTCTGTTTTTCTTTTCTTAATTATATAAATAGGACTTTTGTAGCATGGGATTCAATATGTGTGTAAAATTAAATAGGAAACAGAAAAGGAACCTTCACAAAATTGGTGTGAAGAACAAGGCAAAAGGAATTTGAAACTTTACATATGCTTATGCTTTGTAAGGTTAGAAAACAAAGTACACTGTACTCTCAAAAGAGCCTATTAATCTAAAAAGTAAGACTCCTAACATTTAATTTTGGTTCATCGTACCATAAATGGTACATTCTTTTCACACCTTATCCTTCGAATTAATTAAGTATGGCCCAATTCCACGTGTTACTATAATTAATTTAATTATGACAGCTGGTTGTTGATCATGATAAGGTCAAGATATATACTTGTGATCAGTAATAAAGATTAACGCAAAGTCTTATATAGTAATTAATTTTGTAAGTGATAATACCGAGTTCAGGGGCTTGTAAAGCCAGACGACCAAAATTTGAGGCAACTCAAAAGTGAACGACTTGAAATTTGACACATAATCTCCCCCATGAATTTCATGATTTTTTTATTCTCTCGCTATCACCAACTCATCATCCAAAGGCCTCTTTTCTTCCATACACCTGTCCTCTAATTTCGGGTAAGTAATGGACTGCAATTTCTTTGTCATACTCTAATTCAAACGCCTGTTTTTTTAATTAGTGCGAGTAAGTAATGGACTGTATTTCTTTGTCACATTATAATCCAAACACCTGTTTTTTCTAAATAGTGTAAGTAATGGACTGCTTTTCTTTGTCATACTCTAATCCAAAGGCCTGTTTTTTCTAATTAGTGTAAGTAATGGAATGCATTTCTTTGTCATACTTTAATCTAAACGCCTGTTTTTCTAATTAGTGCGAGTAAGTAATGGACTACATTTCTTTGTCATATTATAATCCAAACACTTGTTTTTCTAATTAGTGCAAGTAATGGACTGCATTTCTTTGTCATACCCTAATCCAAACGCTTGTTTTTCTAATTAGTGCAAGTAATGGATTGTTTTTCTGTCATACTCTAATCCAAAGGCCTGTTTTTTTCTAATTAGTGTAAGTAACAGACTGCATTTCTTTGTCATACTCTAATCCAAATGCTTGTTTTTCTAATTAGGGTAAGTAATGGACTGCATTTTGTCATACTTTAATCCAAACGCCTGTTCTTCTAATTAGTGTGTTTTGATTTAATATTTTTTTGTACTTGGAAGTGTTTGGTGAGTTGGTAGAATTATATACGATGCAAAGGTCCAAGTATGATGTTTTATGGGAGTACCTAGCTCATGAGACATATGGGACAGTATTTGTGAGGATATTGTTGCGAATACACTTATCGTTAATACTGATAAACTCAGTAAAAGCACTTTTATGTTGATGTACCTTTTCGGATAATCACTTTTTACCTCCGCAGTCTACGGATACTGCTCTATTATTGTAGTGAGATATGATAATCACAAATATACTAATATATATATATATATATGGCCGAAGTGCTATTGGTCCAAATTTTAAATTTCAAAATTCAAATAGTTGATCCAAACTGTTTATCTTGTTCTCCATATTGATATGTGCTTGGAGACCAATTTTTACATTTTTCTGAATTTTTTTTATTATTTATTAAGCCACTTTGAAAATTACTGATCCAATAGTGGCTTAACAAAATAGTAAAATCAAAAGCCATTGTTGGATCAGCGATTTTCAAAGTGGCTTAATAAATAGTAAAAAAATTCAGAAAAATGTAAAATTTGGTCTCCAAGCACATATTAATATGGAGAACATGATGAACGGTTTGGATCGGTTATTTGGATTTTGAAATTTGGACCGGTAGCATTTTGGCCAAAGTGCTACCGAAAGCATATTAGTCTCTCTCTCTCTCTCTCTCTCTCTATATATATATATATATATATATTGGTATGTTTTAAGATGTATTACTAATACTTGAGTGAAGCTATGGTACTATGTATGCAGATTGATCCATATTATGCATCAATATTTTTCTTTTTTTAAATTCAATCAATCAATCTGAATTGTTCAACATAATATCTATATGAAAATGTACACACAATTTTATATTTGAACGAGTAAGAATTTACTTATGGTTGTATTTGATATACAGTTCCAATCGAACAATCAATTACTTGCTTTTGCTCGAGACCGAAAGTTGATCCAACATCAAAGGCTTAAATTCAAAAGATTTGAATTTGGAGTAACCCAAACTAAGACAACAATTATTAATTTTTGAGATTTATTAAGACAAAATTGAAGAGTATGTGTGTATTTTCAAGGGGAAAGTCATATGTTTAAAATTCAGTCGAAATATTTAATAAATATATATAAGTTGGAAGATTGTCCTCATTTTTATCCAAAAAAAAAAAAAAATTGAAATCATTTTCGTGAAAAGATACTGAGGACCTATGTACCTCAGATCGGAAATAAATATGTGTTATTCCTTGGGAATAACAGGAACTGTTATTCTGATTTCAACTGTTGATCTTTGTTAAAATTTGCACATGAAAAACTTAATTTGTTGAGATTCACATATGAAAAAATTTGAATGGTTGAGATCGAATAATATGATCTTGTTATTTCTTGGGAATTGGTTGAGATCGGAGCAACAAATCCTTATTATTTCTTGGGAATAACAGCATATTTATTTCCCCCCAAATCAGCTACGCTTAATAAACATGAAGTTTTAGACCGACATTTTTATTTTTACTCAATTAACAAAATATTTTAATAGTAATAACCATGGTTTAGAAATTGTTTTAAAAATACTCAAACTGTGGAATTTTTTCACGACTTAGGATTTTAATTCCAAACAGTGAAAAAATTTCACGGTTCCAAGCTTTTTTTTTTGTTTTACAAAATAGAATTTTTTTTTGTATTGAAATATTATAAATGTTTAATATATTTCTTTGAAAATAGATGAAATACAATATAATTTAATTTATTAGAAATACTGTAACAAATAACCCGGATCAACATTTTTCAGGTCTGATTATTCGCGGCTGTAAGAAAAATTAATATATTTCATTATGTGTTATTGTAAAAAAATAAAAATGCTTGGATTTTGAGTTATTGATCCTGATTCAAAAGTCACTTCTAGGTAATACAGAAAATATTGTCATCCCTCTAGTACATTTAATTTATAAAAAGTTGTATCTATTTTAAAAATATTAATTTTATTCCATCTATTTTAAAAGAAATTACCGGTTTGCGGCCTGAAAAATATATTAATATCTCAAATTATATTTATTCAATCTATTTTAAAAGAAATATATTCAACATTTCTAATATTACAATACAAAAAAAAATCTGTTTTGTAAAAAAAAAAAGAAAAAAAAAGCCAAAACTGGTTACTGATTTCAATGAATTCAATAACCGGTTTTGGTTTTTTTTTTTTTTTTACAAAACAGATTTTTTATTTTTCGTATTGAGATATTAGAAATGTTGAATGTATTTCTTTGAAAATAGATGGAATACAATATAATTTGATTTATTAGAAAGACTGTAACAAATAACCCGGATCAATATTTTTCAAGCCGGATTTTTCGGTGCTGTAAGAAAATTAATATATTTCATTATGTTTTATTGTAAAAATAAAAATGCTTGGATTCTGAGTTATTGATCCCGGTTCAAAAGTCACTTCTAAGTAATACATAAAATATTGTCATCCTTCTAGTACATTTAATTTATAAAAAGTTGTATCTATTTTTGAAAAAAAAAATAAAAACTTTAAGTTATTTAATAATTGTTATTCAAAAAGAATTATCAAAAGAGATACAACTTTTTAAAATTATTAATTAAATGTCTTTGTTGGAAACTTGGAACCTCATTTCTTTCTACCTCCCCGTCCCTCTCCTACCTCATGTTCACATTCACACTTTCTTATAAGTCCGTACTTAGAATGGTTTCAATTCACCTTAGCATTGATTCTGATTTTTTTTTTTTTAATTTCTGAAAATATATTACTGATTTTATTTATTTTTGTGAAGTGTTTTTTTTCCTCACAAAGTAGGTATTGTTGAGAATTTTATGATTGTAAGCAAAGTGGAGGCATAATTTTTTTTTATGTGAGCAAATATATATACTTTAAATTAAAATAATAATTTCAATTTATAAACTTAAAATAAATAGAGGTTAGAGAACCAATGCAGAACTATATATTTAGCTGGAGATCAGTAATTAGTAAAAAGACATATTTTTCTTAAGGACAAAATTTCTTAGCTAGGTGTCACAAATTAATGCAACTTACTTTGGTGTAGGTCAATAGCATGGACAAAAGGAATAAATGGACATAAATTATGAAGCACAAAGATATTCTTGAATTGACTAGAGTAGTACTTGGGGACTAAGGAAGAAGCATTGAGAAACTATGTATATTCATTTCATTTCATTTCATTTCAACTGAATTGATGGTCAATTGTGCATGCCCCAATATGAGATTCCCATTTTAATTTGGTTTGGCATGGGGCTCAAATTCAACAAGTGCCTAACCATCTATCAACTTCACTCAATATCTTTCTTTGATGGTTGGCGGCAAAGTGTCGCCAACAGATATATTGATATTAAAAAAAGTAGTTTCTATTTACAATGGGCGAAAATGAAAATTAAAAGGTAAAGATAATTAGCTTATAAAGATAGCAGCCAGAAGAGCACAATAGTCCCTCGCAAAATTTGTCTTCTGCTCCCAGTATTTATTACACAATTGTCTAATTATTACTTCTCTAGAATTCTTTTACTGTTATAAGATCCCAGTATTTATTATTATTTAGAGCTCAGATAATTAATTAATATCTAACTATTTCCTTTGCTGTCATGTATATTGTTTGGTTGAATCGGGATCTGTTCAAAATCCCTTCACTAAAATATTTTATGATGTTTGGTCTTTTTTCTATTAATTTTTCTGATTCAACATTTGATCAAGTCATATTCAAATCAATTTAGTGATATTAAATTGAATGATAATATTATTAGGAAATAGCTAACAGTTCTCCAACTCCAGTCTCTCAAAAATCTCCGAATATTTTCAACTAATTATGTAAACATCAATACTAAATCCTGTAAACTAATTTAACAAATTCTGTCAACATAAAAAAGCGTGACAGCTATTAAAAACGCGTGAAAGCTGTTGAAAATGGATGACAGTTGTTGGGGACCACCTTCTATGAACACACACATAGTATCCTATGAACATACACATACTATCCTGTAAACATACACATATTATCATGTAAACATACATATTGTACTTGAAATTATGACAATTGTGGCAATTGAAAGTGCGTCATAACTAAGCTAAAAAGGAAAGGGTTTTATACACAGAGATTTTCAGAGGACTGTAGCCCGGGGGACGTTACATTTTCTCATATTATTATACTGAATTTTAAAAAGAGAAGGGATCCACTTACACCCTTTTTTAGTGACACTAGATTACACTCTATATTTTCAAAGTCCAAACAGTCAATCCAAACCATTCAACATGATGGATATATTAAAATGTGCTTGCAATTTTTGAGAGCCGATATCTCACGATCTGTTTTGAGATCTTGGATGAAACTTCACAGTCTTGTTCTATGAAGTCAAGAATACATGTCCGTAAATTTTCATGCTTTTTGGAGGTGTTCTGATATGTTAATCAGAGGTGCAAAATTGGACAAAAAATTTCAAAAAAACATTATTTTCCTAACTCCAAACTCTAAAAAAAAAAAAAAAAAAAATCCTGCCCGTGGAAAATATCCACGGTCGGAAAAAATTTTTTTTTTTTTTTCGGGCTGTGAATTTTTTCCACGGCCCGTGAAAAAAATCCACGGTTTGGGTATTTTTAAAAATTTGGCTGAAGTCTGGTTATTTTGAATAAAATATTGTTTTGGGTGGGTATTTTTAAAAAATTCGGGAGTTCCTAGAACAAAAATATTAATTTTCTTATGGTAAATTAAAAATAAACAGTTTGATAATTGTCTTCCAACCTATTTATGGTAAGTTAGAAGTTAAATTATCAAATATTTCGACTAGCAGATTAAGTTTATACTAATAGCATCAGTTGTCTATAATAAGAATGTCTAATCCAATTATCCAAATAACAAATCTTAGTCCAAAAAACTAGCCTAGCACAACAAGTTCTATACTTCTAATTTCTATTTATAATAAGATTGTCATTTATCTATAATAAAAAAATCGGTTGGTCATACTAATTGCCTCCATGTAATTAGGGATGTCAAAAAACCTCGTAGCTCATGACTCAATTGTGATTCGCATCTGACTCGCTTGCTAACAACTCGTTCATTATTGAACCGAGTTGTTAACGAGCTAGCTCATCACTAACTCAACTCAAAATCAACAAGTTCAAGCAGGAGACAAGTTTGCTCACCAGCTAGACAAGGCATCAATTTGTGAATTTGTATGAATTTTTGTGTATTTTATATTGTCTAGCTCAGTCCATAAAATTTTTGAAATTTATTTTCTTCTTAAAACAAGCTTTAGTCAAATCCAACGAGCTAGCTTGGTCCAGCTCGTAATGATTTCAAGTTAAAATTTCAGTTTGAACAGGCTAACTCGTAACAAGTTCAAGCTAAGTCCAGCTCGTGATGAGCCCTACATATAACAATTAAACAGGAGAATTTTAACAGAGGATATATTTCACCCTGGGTAGTGGGTAAAAGTATAAATAATTGAACATTTTGATTATAAACTACGGTCTATCAGAGATTCAGAATACATGATTAGAAGAATAGTAAATGAAGCACCAATATTTGCTGTTGTTTATTTTCTCACAGTTCTATTTTATTTTTAGAATAATTATACTAATTCCTCCACCCCTGTCCCCCCATTTATTCCCTCACTCTCTCTATTCCTTAACTGTCATATATTCCTTCACTTATTTCGCTAAAACTTTTCACTTATTCCCGTATTAATTTAGACTGTCATTTAATACCAATTCCCGCATTAATTATGATTTCCTCTAATAACAATTCCCGCATTAATTATACTATTATCTAATAACAAACTATGTTAATAAATGTTTATTTGTTATTTCTAAGAAGTATTTATCCATGTAACATAAAGTATTTATTATTATGTCTAAAAGTATTTATTATTGATGTTTTACTGTAAGTGCAATTATGTTTGAGAAGTATTTATCTATGTAACAAAATATTTATTCTTGTAACATAGAGTATTTATCATTATGTGTGAAAAGTACTTATCATTGGGTGAGGGGATTATTTATTTAATGGTCCCTAGTTGTGCAGGGACAATCCAAAAAAAAAAAAATTGTACGGGGATAACTTACAAGTATTTATGAGGAGATTGTTTATTTAATGATCCCCAGTTGTGCGGGGACAATTAAAAAAAAAATTGTACAAGGACAATTAATAGATTGATTTATTTAGTAATAAATAGAGATCATTGCATAGGAATTAATACTTTGCAAATCCACGATAAATACTTTAATGCTTTAAGTTAAATACTAACAGTTTATGCAAAGTATTAATGATTTAATTGATCCCTCATGACTTTTTTGACAGTTTGTGCGAGGTTTTTTGCGTAGTTAAGACTGTGGAGAATGTTATCATTGTTTTAAAAGGTAAATCCAATCATAACACTGAACTGATTCCAATAATATTAGTCAGTCCCAAACCTGAAACCCCATCCCTTTCTAATTCAAATCCACAAAACAGAACACAAACCCCACCATTTTTGTGAAAGATTCAATTCTTATAGTTGCGCTGAAAGCAACAATTTACTTTGTTATTGTGGCTTTGCTTTGTGGAGCTTAAAAGTAGGTTACAAGTAGATTCGCAAATTAAATCCGAATAATTTGTCTTTTTTTGTGATACCGAACTGAATATCAAATTATTCAGTTGGCCGAACATTGACTGAATTAAACTCTAATAATTCGCAAATTATACAAAAAAATTCTGAGTTATTCACAAAAATTTTCCAAATTTTTAGGGGAATATATATATATATTTTTTGCTTTCTTACATAATTGAGATCTCCGATCCGAATAATTCCAAATCAATCCCTAATCATACCCGAATTATTCCCAAATCACGAAATTTTATCACTATGGTTACAATATCACTATGGTTACAACAGGTTAGGCATGCATGGATTTGAATTTTTTAAATTATAGTTTACTTTAAGAAGATTAATAGTGGAACTTGTATCTAGAAAGACAAGGTAACAAGCCACATCAAAAATAAATAAATAAAAAGACAGCAAGAATCTTCATAACTCCATTTTTGTATTCTTCTCTTCCAGGCGAAGTATTTCTAATACGAATGATTGCATTTTACTTTTGACTTTAGAGATTGGTAAACTGTCAATTTGGAAGCACCAAGTGGCAATTGCATGTAGTCTCCATGTGGAAGAACTTATTCCAATCATACAATTTAGAATAATCCAACGTGCAAAGGAATAAATATATACTGGGCTTTAAGACATGATCAAACGGTCCAGTAATAGTTGACCTTAATTGGACCTTAATTGGACCTTATATTGGAGATTCAGCCCATACAATTTTAGGCCCAATTATCTAATTATAAGTAGCCCGTTATGAGACTTGTTTAAGTAGACCAGGCCTTCTTTTATCTTAAGGCCTACAATCGTGATTCCATCTAAGCATAACAGAAAGAAAGAGAGAGAGAACGAAAAGGAAGAAATCATACAACCATACAATTATTCGTTGCAATATTCCTCTACTGACTAGGATAATCTACAATTCTACATTAACATTCCTTTCCTGATCCATCTAAGCATGAAAACTTGGACAACAGTACGCCTAAAAACATTTCTTGATTCTGTAAGTTACAACTAGTTTCAATATATGGAACGAGCTGTTATAGCCTTTTTTCAAAAAAAAAAAAAAAACTTGGACAACATACAAGGAGAAAAAAAGAAAAAGAAAAAGCAAGAGCTACAAGAAATGTTCTTATAAGAAAATTATCACATTTCAGATGGCTTCACTCTCTCCCTGCAATTAAGATAAAATAATAGTACATTAATAAATCATTCAATATAAAGCTTAGCTCAAATCAAAGATAAACTAATGAAACTTGATAGGTATAATCAAAACCAATACCTTTTTAGGGGTAACAAAGGTGAGGAACTTGCTCCTGAGTTTATCCTTATCTTTTGGCGAGGTAGAAGAGGCCTTCAGTTTGTTTCCTTCTTTAGTCCCGGTTCCATTGTATTTTCTTAGTTGTTCTCTGACTAACTTATCATACACAAATGCTGCACCTCTGAAGTATGGTAACACCAACCATGCCACAAACAACAGTTTTAATTCGTACCATATCGGTATCCTACAAAGTGAAAAAACAGAGAATCAGACCTAAATTTCAGCAATTAAGACTAATAAAATGGAGATAATTATTTGAGATTAATTGAAAGAGCTAAAAGGGTTTGCTATTTAATATTAATACAAAAATGTTTTATCTGGTGAACAATTTGCTGATTAATGTTCCCCATCAGAATTTCACTTTCTGACAAATGAAAATATCAGAATGTTAAAAAATTGCATTTTAATTTACAAGGATATAGGGAAATTATACCAGTAAATTAAGGACTCAAGCACCATCTCCAGTAGAGTTATAAAAGAGTACAAGATCCAATATGCCAACCATTGCTCATCATCAAGTTTGGATGCAGTCTCCATTGCTTGAATAGAAGCATACCTAATTAATTTGCGAACAATAAATGTCAATTATCCATTTATTTCTGCTTACATTACTGAGCAAGCATATTACATTTCATTTAAAACTCTTACTAATTTTAAATGGAATATGTACAAAAAGTTATCTGATCCATTAGGCCTTTTTGATCTACATGGTTTCTTGGCTATTAGTACTTCAAAAAGTGTTGTTTCTATGCATGTCTTTTGCTGTTTTCATAAACTAGTAATAAAAGAGAAACTGGTAATGGGTTGATATCAGTCCAGTAGGTAACTTGGTACCAATCTGAGATCAGTACCAGTAGGAGTTATATGTGCAAATTTGTAGAAAAATGATACCGGTACCTCAGTACCAGTGAGGTTATAGTGGTTTTGTCTTTTCTTCTTTATAGAGTATTGTATGTGGTTGTTTCTTTAATGAAACAACCAACTGTTGCTACTTTTTCAAAAAGAATAAAAATAAACGAGGAAATATGGAAATCACAAAACCACAAATAAACCCAAAAGTTTGAAGCAGCATAAGAGGTACTTACAAAGGATAAAGCAGCATCAGCGTTGGCCTGCATTTAAAAACACATCACACCATTGTTATTTCCAAACTTTTATTTTACCAGTGTGTGCGAGTTTCTGTGTGTGTGTGTGTGTGTGTCAGTGTGTGTGTCTGAGAAAGAGAGAGAGAGAGACGAGTACCCAGCTAAGGAGTGGAGATGAGTAAGCATAGTCCACAACTTGCTCATTTTCTTGAATTACTTGAAAACTCGAAGATTAAAAGGTTAAGAAAAAGCTTTGATTTGGGATTTGCTTGTGTCTGTCTTGTGGCGATAAGGTAAAAGAGGGAATTCATTATATAAGCCGAAGTCTTAAGACACGTGTCATGCGATTAAGGGGTCCTCTATCTCGACAGGTGTCGGTTTTGTAGATTGCCGACTAGATGCTCAGATCCGCTAGATTGATTCCGTATCACCACGGGTACCTGAGGTACAAGCTGTAAATCTACACCGTTCATTTCAGTTGGCACGAATCTCAAAGAAGACCCCAACAACCTCAACAGGCACCGGATTGAGTTTGATATGGATAAATTGATCTGGACCGTCAATCTTTTTCAATTGCACCTCCGGTACCGGGGGGGACACGACAAATCGGCCCCACCAGCTTTGGTCTGAAGTTTACTGATGAAGTCTAAAAGAAAAGTGCAAATGGGGTAAAAGCAAGATATTACCCGTGATCCTTTCCGATTCGATTGTTCTCGAATTTAAATATAGATGTGAATATAATTTTAATTTATAAAACTGTTTTATGAATATACTTATTCATGTCTGTATTTTTTTTTAGATTTTAAATATTCACCTTTTAAGATATATATTTTGTAATTTAAAATTTATAATGCAAAAAATATGTTATTTGTCACGGTAAATAAATACATAATGTATGACGGAAACTTTACTTAATAAGAGGATGATTCAAATACTTTTATTTTTTTTGTGTATGCATCACGCTTTTATTTATTAAAACGTTAATATCTCAAAATTTTAAATTTAAATATTAAAATAAAACTGTTAGATGTGATCTCATCTATGTTATTTTTTTATGCAAATAAAAAAAAATATCACTTTGAGTTATTTTTTTTGTAAATTAATAAATTGAAAAATGAACGTTCCTGAATTATTCACATCAGTATTTTTCTTATAAACTCTTTGATAACAAACAAAACAAAGTTGAAATGTCATAATCATTTACACTTACACAGATAAAACAATATAGATAAAAAATAACTAACTTTTTTTTTATAAATTTAAGTTTTACATTTTGAATTATTAAAGTTTTAAAATTAGAGACATTTGAACCCATCTCACTTTGTAATAAATCTCAAGTACAAATTATTATCAGAGAATAATATATCATAGTGGTTAAGAGTTCATAGCAGGCCAGACTAGTGGTTGATGTGGATCTGTCATTTCTGTGTACAATTTGAGAAAGTGGGTATTTTTAATTAGGAGAAAGAGATGTGGAAGAAAACAGAGATGAAGATAAAATTTTTAAAAATGATTTCGTCATGGTCGGCCATTTGGATTCATTATTATGCTCCTACTTAGAGATCTGCGACACTGCGACAGGGTCAAGGTCGGTGATGTAGGTCAGACATCGCCACGTGTCATACGCGTAAACCACGAAGCATTTGTTGGGAACTTTAATCTAGATTTTGCTTCTTAATTAGAATCAATTAATTGTGCACTTACTCTTTCTATGTCAATTGTCAAGTGGCAGTTAAGGTTTGGTTTCATGCTCAACAGTCAACAGATCCTGGGGTATAAATTGTACAAGCCAGGTGGAACTATAAATGAGGTTTGGCATGCCTCGTTGTCCTTCACTCGAATTCTAATCTGTCAAACTCAAAACTTAGAATGGGCGATGAGGTTTCCATGTGTGACTTGGCATATTTGGAAGCTACGTAACTCTGTAATTTTCAGGGAAGAAAACAAGCCGCCGACAATCATAGCTGAATTCGCTGAAAATGAGATGAACCTGTGGTTGAATTTTTGCTAAGTTTAGATAGTTGTAATCACAGTAGTTGAATACTTTTATTTTCCTTTTTTTTCTTTTTTTTCCGATGGATAATACTTTTATTTTCCTTTCTTCTTTTTTTCCGATGGATGTAATCTGGACTTTTATTCAATACATCCCTGACAGCTTCTGTCAGCTTAACAATAATATATATATATATAGTAACATGCTAGCGTGCTATGTATAGCATAGAACCTCTCTATGCAACAGCTTGGATTTTGAGTTTTCAAAATCCTAATGGTCGATCCGAACCGTTCATCTTGTTCTCCATATTAATATGTGTTTGGAGACCAAATTTTACATTTTTTGGAATTTTTTTACTATTTCTTTAGATTTATTGAAAATCGCTGTTTTTTTATGGTACAGATTTGCTGAAAACAGCGATTTTCAATAAATCTAAAGAAATAGTAAAAAAATTCCAAAAAATATAAAATTTGGTCTCCAAACACATATTAATATGGAGAACAAGATGAACGGTTCGGATCGACCATTAGGATTTTGAAAACTCAAAATCCAAGCCATTGCATAGAGGGGTTCTATGCTATGCATAGCACGCTACCATGTTCCTATATATATATATATATATATATATTTATATATGTTTGCCTCTAATTAAATCTTTATTATTAATGAAGAATGTCAATGGACCTAATGATTATAGTATGCACAGTTTTAAAAGAACTTGTAATGAAATTTATTGTACTTGTACGCCAGTTTTTCAGTCTCTGATTCTTCAGCAATAATTAATTGAAAGTGTCTAATTATCCACGGCCTTTTGTTCACTATTTGTCCACATCTTTGACTTGTGCGAATACTGTAAAATTACTTCTACATGCTATATAAATATACAATATATCACATAAAATATATCAGTTAATCACAAAACATCCAGCAACTATTTGAAGTAGTCCCATGATAGTTAGAAAAAGATTGCAACTTGCACAACATGACAAAATAAATGTACTTTCAAATTGTACTTTCGAAAATTACAGTTATATGAAGTTATTGGTAGTTAGAGTTAGTTATTAGCGGTTATTGGCAGTTAGAGTTAATTATTAGCTTCCGCACTAGGTTGAATCTTGTATACTGTAAAATTGAATCTTGTATACTGTAAAATTGAATCTTGTATACTGTAAAATTAAATCTTGTATACAGTAAAATTTTCAATTGAATCTTGTATACTGTAAAATTGAATCTTCTACACAGTAAAATTTACAATTGAATCTTGTATATTATAAAATTGAATCAGCAGAATTGTAAAATTGAATATTGTATACAGTAGAAATTTCAATTGAATCTTGTATACAGTAGAATTTTCAATTGAATCTTGTATATTGTAAAATTACAAGATAGATACTATAAAATTACAAGATGAACATTGTAAAATTAATAGATCAATACTCCATATCACCTATCTATCATCTCTTTCCTCCAGATTTCAATAAGATGAATACTGTAAAATTAACAGGGAAAAACTGTAAAATTAACAGATCAATACTCCATATCTCTATCATCTCTTTCCTCCAGATTTCCACCAGATGAATACTGTAAAATTAACGGGGCAATACTCCATATCTCTATCATCTATTTCCTTCAGATTTTTACAAGATGAATACTGTAAAATTAACGAGGCAATACTATAACATTAATAGATAAATACTCCATATCACCTCTCTATCATCTCTTTCTTCCAGATTTTCACAAGATGAATACTGTAAAATTAACATGACAATACTGTAAAATTAACAGATCAATACTATAAAATAAATTTGGCACATTTGTCCCAGAGACTTATATAAGAGACATCCCTCCAAATACGATTATTGTAGCAAAACATATGAGTAAAAACAAAAAAAGATGTACCTTTAGGTCAATGATGTGATATGGAGTGAGGCTGAGACTTGCAATGTCAATTTCTAAATCTTGTACTAGTTTACTAGTACTGTAGTAGATCGATCAGGTCAACCTATTTCGGTATGTAACAGCTAAGTCAAATTTGTTCCAGAATCACCTCACAGCTTTGCTTTTGGATTGAACTTGTTTGTTCTCTAACTTAGGCATTGTATCGAACACCTTCCATGCACACCTAAAAGCT
Source organism: Carex pumila (assembly GCA_033356055.1). Classification (NCBI taxonomy): domain Eukaryota; kingdom Viridiplantae; phylum Streptophyta; class Magnoliopsida; order Poales; family Cyperaceae; genus Carex; species Carex pumila. Next base: position 24,929 of record JARJHM010000770.1, on the reverse strand, counting down.
ATGTAAAAATTGCGTTAAAATTGAGTACTGGAAGTAGAAACTCGTATTTAAGCAATTACCTTGACGGATTAGTACTAAAAAGTAATGTTCAAATCAGCAATCACGATTTGTATTATAATTTGTTATCAACAAAAGCTAGTTCATTATCTAAGTACTAACTACTAACAAACTTTTAAAATAAGCAAACTTGTCATTGAGCCACAGGCGATCGTGAGAGGCTAGGGCTGACGGCAACAGTGGTAGTGGCAAAAAGGTGGAGAGGATCAAGTGTGAGCCATAAGCATAGCAGCACCAGGTCCAACGGTTAGTGCTGATGAAGGTAGCCCAATTTCTGATGTCGGAGCTAATATGCCCATCTCTTGTACTGATTGAACACTGTACTCGGGGTTGATCGTGATCTCATCTTATCTCATCGTAGTCATCGGATCTAGATCTGGTGGAAGAGCTCGATGTGGTAGCGGTTGTTTGGAATTTGTGAGCGTGGAGCAGGATTGGAGAGTCACAGAAAGAAGAGGACAGAGAGAGGATTTGAAGGACATGGCATGGGGTGGCGAAGCAGGTGAAAGGAGAGGGAGAGCACGTGAGATGAGGGAGGACATCTCTACTGAAGTCTGAAGGAGAGGAAGAGCGTGAGAGGAGATTGTGATTAAAAGTTACCATAAATGGCGTAAATGAAAATGAGACAAAGTAACAGTCTGGACCAAAGTCCGTTAAAACAAGTTAAACTGGATAAGGTGCTATACTGTGGACAAACTGTGGACAATCTTCTGTAGACAAAAACCTTTTCTCTAATTAATTTATTGAGTTCTGTCTATTGATGAATCATATTTGGATTAAGAAGTTATAATTGACATAAATTCGTCAAAATCAAAATTCAACAAACAAATAAATTGAATTAACATGGAACTTCCATCGGTTGAACAATATTTTTTTATAATTACCTATTACAAACTGGCACTACTATATTGAAGACATATATATATATATATATATATATATATATATATATATATATATATATATATATATATATATATATATATATATATATATATATATATATATATATATATTAGATTTTTCTCACATGCGGTGATTCTATATTGATGTTGTAATTTTGACTTCTACCAACATTTATTACGATATGTTCGTTTGTCACGGAATTGCACATGATGGAATTTGATGGGAGTGAGAATTTAATAAAAAGGTGGGAACTCATAGATATGGGTACGCACGGAATAATTTATGGAATGTGTTCAAATAAGTGATCGGTTAAAATAATTGTGAAAAATCTTAATATATTTCAAAAGCATATATTTTTATTTAAATTTCTAACCTATTTGAAATAAGAAAATTTAGTAAATAATTAAATAAATAATATATTGTAAATTTTATTATAAAGGGTAGTCTGTTTATGTGTGTGTCAGTGTGTGTGTCTGAGAAAGAGAGAGAGAGAGACGAGTACCCAGCTAAGGAGTGGAGATGAGTAAGCATAGTCCACAACTTGCTCATTTTCTTGAATTACTTGAAAACTCGAAGATTAAAAGGTTAAGAAAAAGCTTTGATTTGGGATTTGCTTGTGTCTGTCTTATGGCGATAAGGTAAAAGAGGGAATTCATTATATAAGCCGAGGAACAGCCAACAGCAAGGCCATGGGAGGCGCAAAATGCAACACCTTTCTGGGGCAATCTCAAACACATGCAGAGCTTTATCAACATTTCGGTGAAAATCACTGTGGGGAAAGGGATAGCAATTAACTTCTGGAAAGATGCTTGGTTGCACACACCTCTTTTCATTAGTTACCCAATATTATTCTCCCTAACTCGGAACCAGAACATGTCAGTAAGACAGGCATTTGAAAGCAACAACAATGCATGGAACCTAAGATTACCACAGGAGCTGACACGAGAGGCTGAAGCAGAATATGATGATCTAAAGCGACAATTGGCAGTGGTAACACTAGATGAACTGGTGCCGGATGCGGTTTCATGGAAATGGACTGCTGATGGTGCTTTCTCAGTTAAATCCTATTATGTGGCAATGGAAACAGGACCAGTCATCACTTCCAAATTGTCAACAATATGGGATATAAAAGCTCCCATGAGGGTGCTAATTTTCACATGGTTGATGTTAAAGAACAAAATCCTGACGGTGGATAATCTAGTTCGTAGAGGCTTTCACCTAGTAAATAGGTGCTGCTTGTGTAAAATCAACTCTGAAACAGTGATGCACATGTTCAAAGAGTGCTCCTTCACCAAGCAGCTGCGTTTACAGATCAGAAGAGCTGTGCCGGACATGAATCATTGTTGCCTGTCAGCACGGGGACAGTACAGACAAGCTATCCTTCATTCGGATAGCAAACATGTAAAGCAAATGGAAATAACAATATGCTTTGTGATTTGGAGGGAAAGGTGCAGACGCATTTTTCAAGAAAAAGTCAAGACGGTTGAAAACCTTAAGCATGAGCTGCTACTGGAATATGGAAGTTGGTTTGAAGCCCATTAGAAGCAGGCAACAGAAAAACGACAAAGAGAACGAAAACTTATTTGGTGTAACTTAGATTTAGTTGCTTTTCCAAGACCTTTTATTTTTCTGCTTTCTTTAAATTTCTTTAAATTTCTTTACTACTTTTCCAAAAAACTTTGTAACTTTTGACACTACTGGTGTCACATATATATGAAATTTGGGGGCTAGACCTCTACATTTCTCTTCAAAAAAAAATTATATAAGCCGAGGTCTTAAGACACGTGTCATGCGATTAAGGGGTCCTCTATCTCGACAGGTGTCGGTTTTGTAGATTGCCGACTAGATGCTCAGATCTGCTAGATTGATTCCGTATCACCACGGGTACCTGAGGTACAAGCTGTAAATCTACACCGTTCATTTCAGTTGGCACGAATCTCAAAGAAGACCCCAACAACCTCAACAGGCACCGGATTGAGTTTGATATGGATAAATTGATCTGGACCGTCAATCTTTTTCAATTGCACCTCCGGTACCGGGGGGGACACGACAAATCGGCCCCACCAGCTTTGATCTAAAGTTTACTGATGAAGTCTAAAAGAAAAGTGCAAATGGGGTAAAAGCAAGATATTACCCGTGATCCTTTCCGATTCGATTGTTCTCGAATTTAAATATAGATGTGAATATAATTTTAATCTATAAAACTGTTTTATGAATATACTTATTCATGTCTGTATTTTTTTTAGATTTTAAATATTCACCTTTTAAGATATATATTTTGTAATTTAAAATTTATAATGCAAAAAATATGTTATTTGTCACGGTAAATAAATACATAATGTATGACAGAAACTTTACTTAATAAGAGGATGGTTCAAATACTTTTATTTTTTTTGTGTATGCATCATGTTTTTATTTATTAAAACGTTAATATCTCAAAATTTTAAATTTAAATATTAAAATAAAACTGTTGAGCTCTATGTTTTGTATGTTTTGTATGCTTTGTATGTCATGCCTTCCTACCTCTTAGTTTCTGATTAGTGTTGCTCATCCTCTGATTGCTTAACAATCATATTGATAATTAGCCTATTAGTTACTGTTATGGAAGATTGATGGCATTTTCTAATGCCTTCTCTGACCTAGAAGCTTCGGTGAAGCGCATCTTGAACTTTTTTCATCGGAGTAGTCCATCTGATTTTACAGTGACTCGTTCTTCCCTCTCTGCTCAAGCGGCTGTTACATCGTATCCTCCTCTTCTACGGCCTTCCGCTCAGCCACAACCCTCCAGTCATGGGCTTTTCTTGCCCTCCATTTCTCCTCTCCCCGATGCTCATTCCGGATCTACTGTGCCTCTACCTTTTACCTCCTCATTGCGCCAATCTCCTGTTATCTCACATCCTGACCCGCCTCCTTCTACACACCACCATTTTCAACCACAGCGGCAAAATTCTCCCCCTATTACTCATTCGTGTCCCTCTACACAGCTGCATCCCCAACCTCAACCGCACCCTCTAAACCCTAGCAAAGCTCTTTCTAAACCTCCTCTTCCAATCTCTTCATCAAAGGCTTCTCGAAAAATCTCTTCTCTCCGCACAACCACTAAACCTAGAATCATATCTTGTTTCCGTTGTGGGGAGCGTGGTCACCTAGCCTCTCAATGTCGTAGCTTGCTTGTTTGCTTTGCTTGTGGCAAAGTGGGACATCGATCTGTTACTTGCAAGAAACCTTCTTTGTTTACTATTCCTTCATCTGGATCAATGGAGTCATTGAACTCTCGTACTAATATGAAGTTTTATTCGAATAAGGATACTCGTAATCTCCGGGCCACTCTTGCTAGGGGCGTTATTCTGTTTGATCAACAGAATCGCGGCTCCCAATTCATTCAGTCTCATCTTCGAGCGCGTTTTCATGATAAGAAGGATTGGCCCTGGTTTCTGCGCAAGCTTGCTCCCCGATTCTACTTAATTGATCCTCCTGATGAGGAATGGAGAGCTATTGCTCTGAGGGAGAAGTGCATTTCATTAGGCGATGTGATGTTTCCCCTTGAATCTTACTATTTCGCTCAGTTTTCGAAGGGGTACAAACCTCAGACTTTTTGGATCAATGTTCTTGGTGTTCCACATGATCTGTGGTGTCCGGCTGAGATAAGAAGGTTAGCCGAAAATATTGGAGGCTTCTGGATTGCAACTGACCCTCAATCATATGATTGTTTTGATTTGGAAATTTTGCGTATTAAAATTGGGGTCCCTGATCGCTCGGTTATACCTTCTTGTCGACGACTTCAGTTTACTGATGAAGATAAAACTGTCACTTACCATGACTGCTTTTTCTTTATTGAGGAGGTTCCCGCTTCTTTTTCTAGCGATCAGTCGCAATTTCAAGTATCGTATCAGACGGTGGTACCCCCACCTCTGATACCACCAACACCAACATTCCAGACTCAAGCAGCATCTACCCTTCCTACTACTATGGTTCCCCCACCTCCACTTTTTTCTTCTGAGGCGTTACCCCCTCCTCCCCCTCTACCATTCCACCCCTCTGCCACATCGATTTCTACTAGTAATCGGTTCTCAACTTTTGCTGATGACGATTTGGATCTATTAAGCGATGACCCTAATCCAATACCAGACCCCTCTACAATTGCTATTCAGCCCCTTGACCATGATCCATGGGATCAGTCTGCTCCACATGAACCACCTGTTGTCGAAGCGAGTCCAACTATTGTGCCAACTGAGAAGGTGGTCCCACCAATAACTGAGAAGGTGCATTCCCCCACTGTGCCATGTCACCAGGAAGTTCTGGTAATCACTGATCAACGTGTGGTGGACGAGCGGGGTGCTGATAAGGGTGTGATTCCTGTCAATCCTATTCCTGAGAATCAGCCCCAAAAGGGTACGAACAAGGCTTCGTCAATTGATACTAGAAGCAGTTTGCGTGTCAAGCTGATGAGCACCTCTGAAAAGAAGGATGAGATCACCAAACCCATTCGACGTACTGCTGGTCCAGGTACCAAAAAATATTTAGATCAATTCCCTTATGCACATTTGACTGATTCTGAGGTTATTGAGATGTATGAAATTGGGGGTTTTCTATTAGGCTCGTCTGAGGCTACTAAATTACAAGTGGTTAATAAGTTTAGGACTATTTCTAAAAATTCATTAGCTTCTGTATTGGATGAAGTTAAGGAAAAACGCATCACCTCGAACTTGCCTTTACCTACTGATATTAGTGAGATTGTGCTTAAGGCACAATCTTTTGGGAATTGATTGTTTTTTTAATGTTTAACCTCTTTATTTGGAATGCACGGGGTCTAGGTATGTCTAAAAAATGTCGTGTCCTGCGAGATTATGTTAAAGATCATTCTATCGATATTCTTGGTGTAGTTGAAACGAAAATAGAATCCTTCAAGGATAGAACCCTCTCATCTTTAGGTTCCAATTTAACTACATGGATTCAAAAGCCTTCTGTAGGGAGGTCTGGAGGTTTACTTGTGGGATTTGATTCTTCTAAATTTAATTTGATTAATAGTTGGATAGGCGAGTTTACCATTTCAATTCATTTCCAAAACAAAAATAATCTTTTTGAATGGAAATATACTTTGGTCTATGGTCCTGTTCTCTCATCTAAGCGTAGTGATTTTTTCAGTGAGCTAGATTTGATTGCAAGTTATAATATTTCTGCATGGTTAATATGTGGTGACTTTAATCTTATTCGTCACAGATCTGAAAGAGTAGGACCTTCTTTTAATCATACTTTAAGTACCAGATTTAATGCCCTTATAGCTCGACTTTCTCTTATTGAATTGCCCCTAAATGATAGACGATTTACTTGGTCCCGATCAGTCACTTCTACCTCTAAAGCTTTATTAGATCGTGTTTTTTGTTCAATTCCATGGGAGGCTCAATATCCTTCTCATAGATTAACTTCTCTTCCCAAGTTCATGTCTAATCATAACCCTTTAATATTACAAACCTCTTCTTCTGTATTTCATGCTACTAGTAATTTTAAATTTGAGAAAGTATGGCTTGCTCAAGAGGGCTTTCATGAGTTATTAATTACATGGTGGAGCTCTTTTTCAATTCTACCTAATTTAGGCAGACAATGGCAACTTAAATTATAATTTTTAAGGAGAAAATTACGTGGATGGCATGCTAATGTCATGGGTGCCCAAAAAAGGGCAAAACATAGTTTACTTTCTCAAATTTCTCATTTTGAAGAGTTAGATGAAGCTAATAATCTTAGTTCAGTTGACTTAGAAAATTGGAAGACATGTCAATCTTCTCTTCATAAAATTTATTTAGATGAAGAGGTATATTGGCAACAACGAGCTAGATTAAAATGGTGTTTACAGGGTGATTTAAATACCAAATTCTTCCATGTTACAGCTTCTTCTCGTAAGAGGAGAAACTTTATTTTTTCTTTGGAAATTGATGGTAATCAGTGTTCTGATCCTTTGATTCTAAAACAGCATGTTGTTGACTTCTATAAATCCTTGCTTGGCACCACCACTAGTAGGGACATCACTTTAGATCCAAATCTTTGGCCCTCTTCAGAAAAATTAACTATTTCTCAAGCAACCAGTTTGGAATCTCCTTTTACAATGGATGAAATACATAAAATTTTGTTCTCTTGTAATCCTAATAAGGCTCCTGGCCCTGACGGATTTTCGTTTCAATTTTATCAAACTTTTTGGGACACAGTCAAGCTTGATATATTTCATCTGTTTCAAGCTTTTTATACCAATTCTCTTGATCTATCAAAGCTTAATCTAGCTTCCATATGTTTGATACCTAAAAAGGATGATCCTAAACTGGTTACTAATTATAGACCCATCAGTTTGATTAACTGCATTTTCAAGCTTATTACAAAAGCCCTTACTGAAAGATTATCAACAGTTATTTCCTCCTTGATTGATCATTCTCAAACAGCTTTCATTAAGGGCAGGTTAATCACTGATAATATTGCTAGTGCTCATGAAGTTCTCCATCAAGTTAACAAGAAACATCTCAAAGGTGTTCTCTTTAAACTAGATTATGAGAAAGCATTTGATAAGGTTAATTGGGATTTCTTAATTGAAATTTTAAGGGCTAGAGGTTTTGGAAATCTTTTTATAAGTTGGATACATGCTATTTTACTGAGTGGTAAATCTTGTATAAATTTTAATGGTGAATTAAGTGCAAATTTTCATTGTAAGAGGGGGGTACGTCAGGGTGATCCCCTATCCCCTCTTCTTTTCAATCTAGTTGTTGATGTGTTAAATAAATCGCTTCAAAAAATTCAGGGTGCCGGTTTTATTCAAGGATTGGGCCAATTTTCAAGTATTGGTTCTGTTTTGAATCTGCAATTTGCGAATGATACTCTTATCTTCTTACAAGCTCATCCTAGGATGGTTGAAGCTTTAAAATTGCACTTAACTGCCTTCGAAAATCTTTCTGGAATGAAGATTAATTATGCCAAATCTGAAATGATTCCTTTCAATATTTCTGAAAATGAAGGCAATTTTTTGGCTAATATTTTTGGCTGTCCAATCTCTTCCCTTCCTCTAAAGTATCTTGGTATCCCTTTGCATTATAAGAAACCTTCTATCGCTGATTGGCAAGTTATTATTGATCGAATTGCCAATCGTATTCAGGGGTGGAAAGGAAAACTCCTATCTATTGGTGGGCGAGTTACTTTATTAAATTCTGTGTTATCGGCAATCCCTATTTATTGGATATCTGTTTTTAAAATGCCAACACAAATCAGAATGCGAATTGATAAATTAAGGAAACGTTTTCTTTGGTATGGTGGTGATTCAGTAAGAAAAAAATATAACTTGGTCTCATGGGAGGCCGTCTGCAAGAGTAAGAATCAGGGAGGATTAGGAGTCTTAGATCTTTCCCGACTTAATCAATCTCTTTTAGCGAAATGGTGGGTACGGTTTCAAGATCCTAAAATTACAGGTCTTTGGAAATCTATTATTATCGCTAAATATGGCTTTACAGGTTACTCTTCCAATTGCTCTCCTTTTTGGAAGGATATTCTTAAGGGTTCTCATATTGTTCACTTGGGATTTTTGAAGCAATTAGGAAATGGGCAAACAATTTTATTTTGGCATGATAGATGGATTTCAGATTTTCCATTATCTCTTATCCATTCTTATTTTCTATCACATGTGATCCTAACCTCTTAGTTATTGAGGCCTATTCATCGGGTCTTTTGCACATTTAGTTTAATTGACAATTGACAGGGGTACTGTTAACAGAGTGGAATGATCTTCACTCTCAACTAAGTACTTTTAGTCCTGACCCATCTAAATCTGATTCTTTGTTATGGCGATGGTCATCAGGTGGTAATTTTTCTGTTCATTCTTTTTACAAGTGGCTTGAGTATGGAGGAATTATTAATATGGAGTATGCCTCCATTTGGAATGCCAAAATACCTCTAAAAATAAGAATTTTTTCTGGCTTCTGAAAAGGAATAAAATCCTCACAAAGGCCAATCTTGCTAAAAGAGGATGGATTGGAGATACCTCTTGTCCATTTTGTGGTGCTTTTGAGTCAACTGATCATTTATTTGTTACTTGCTACTTTGCTTTTCAGATTTGGAGTTGGATTGCAACTCATAATAACTACAATTTTTCTGGTTCTACTATGTCAGATATATGGTCCTTAGCAGCCCCTATTTCCTTAAAGGAACCATTATTAATTGAACTTGTTCGGGAAGTAGTCTTATGGACACTTTGGTTGGAAAGAAATAAATTGTGCTTTCAAAATTCTAATATTCCTTCTTTGCAGACAGTAGGATCAAAGATAATCTCTTTGACAAAATTTTGGTGTTCAACTCTTAGTAATAATTTGTTACATTCTTTACATCTAATTTTGCCTATCGATACTACTTCTTTGCCATGTCAGGCTTTGATTATTCATACAACAGATATGAATCCTCCTTCGGCAGAGGAAGAGGATGGGGAAGAGGGCGGGGTTATACCAACTTCCCTGGAACACAACGATGGAACCCTTATGCTTGGTACCGACCTTCTTCTGGCTCTGACATGAATTGAATGCTAATAGGCCTTGTTTTGTCATTCTTGTAGTTTGTGGTGGTTTAGTTTAGGGTTTCAAGCTGTTCTATGTTGTAGTTTGAATTTCTTCTTTCTTTTGTTATGTGTTGTAATGTGGATCTTGTATGCTACTGCATTCTCCAAATTTGGAGTTTGTTATGGCCATCCTTTATAAGTTTCAATAGAAACTGGTGGGATTCCCCACTATTTCAAAAAAAAAAAAAAACTGTTAGATGTGATCTCATCTATGTTATTTTTTTATGCAAATAAAAAAAAAATATCACCTTGAGTTATTTTTTTTGTAAATTAATAAATTGAAAAATGAACGTTCCTGAATTATTCACATCAGTGTTTTTCTTATAAACTCTTTGATAACAAACAAAACAAAGTTGAAATGTCATAATCATTTACACTTACACAGATAAAACGATATAGATAAAAACTAACTAACTTTTTTTTTTATAAATTTAAGTTTTACATTTTGAATTATTAAAGTTTTAAAATTAGAGACATTTGAACCCATCTCACTTTGTAATAAATCTCAAGTACAAATTATTATCAGAGAATAATATATCATAGTGGTTAAGACTTCATAGCAGGCCAGACTAGTGGATGATGTAGATCTGTCATTTCTGTGTACAATTTGAGAAAGTGTGTATTTTTAATTAGGAGAAAGAGATGTGGAAGAAACCAAAAAAAAAAAAAAGAAAAAAACAGAGATGAAGATAAAATTTTTAAAAATGATTTCGTCATGGTCGGCCATTTGGATTCATTATTATGCTCCTACTCAGAGATCTGCGAGACTGCGACAGGGTCAGGTCGGTGATGTAGGTCAGACATCGCCACGTGTCATACGCGTAAACCACGAAGCATTTGTTGGGAACTTTAATCTAGATTTTGCTTCTTAATTAGAATCAATTAATTGTGCACTTACTCTTTCTATGTCAATTGTCAAGTGGCAGTTAAGGTTTGGTTTCATGCTCAACAGTCAACAGATCCTGGGGTATAAATTGTACAAGCCAGGTGGAACTATAAATGAGGTTTGGCATGCCTCGTTGTCCTTCACTCGAATTCTAATCTGTCAAACTCAAAACTTAGAATGGGCGGTGAGGTTTCCATGTGTGACTTGGCATATTTGGAAACTACGTAACTCTGTAATTTTCAGGGAAGAAAACAAGCCGCCGACAATCATAGCCGAATTCGCTGAAAATGAGATGAACCTGTGGTTGAATTTTTGCTAAGTTTAGATAGTTGTAATCACAGTAGTTGAATACTTTTATTTTCCTTTTTTTTCTTTTTTTTCCGATGGATAATACTTTTATTTTCCTTTCTTCTTTTTTTCCGATGGATGTAATCTGGACTTTTATTCAATACATCCCTGACAGCTTCTGTCAGCTTAACAATAATATATATATAAATATAAATATATATATATATATATATATATATATATATATATATATATATATATATAGGAATATGCTAGCGTGCTATGCATAGCATAGAACCTCTCTATGCAACGGTTTGGATTTTGAGTTTTTAAAATTCTAATGGTCGATCCGAACCGTTCATCTTGTTCTCCATATTAATATGTGTTTGGAGACCAAATTTTATATTTTTTGGAATTTTTTTACTATTTCTTTAGATTTATTGAAAATCGCTGTTTTCAGCAAATCTGTACCATAAAAAAACAGCGATTTTCAATAAATCTAAAGAAATAGTAAAAAAATTCCAAAAAATGTAAAATTTGGTCTCCAAACACATATTAATATGGAGAACAAGATGAACGGTTCGGATCGACCATTAGAATTTTAAAAACTCAAAATCCAAACCGTTGCATAGAGGGGTTCTATGCTATGCATAGCACGCTAGCATATTCCTATATATATATATATATATATATGTTTGCCTCTAATTAAATCTTTATTATTAATGAAGAATGTCAATGGACCTAATGATTATGGTATGCACAGTTTTAAAAGAACTTGTAATGAAATTTATTGTCCTTGTACGCCAGTTTTTCAGTCTCTGATTCTTCAGCAATAATTAATTTATTGAGTTCTGTCTATTGATGAATCATATTTGGATTAAGAAGTTATAATTGACATAAATTCGTCAAAATCAAAATTCAACAAACAAATAAATTGAATTAACATTGAACTTCCATCGGTTGAACAATATTTTTTTATGATTAACTATTACAAACCGGCACTACTATATTGAAGATATATATATATATATATATATATATATTAGATTTTTCTCACATGCGGTGATTCTATATTGATGTTGTAATTTTGACTTCTACCAACATTTATTACGATATGTTCGTTTGCCACGGAATTGCACATGATGGAATTTGACGGGAGTGAGAATTTAATAAAATGATGGGAACTCATAGATATGGGTACGCACGGAATAATTTATAGAATGTGTTCAAATAAGTGATTGGTTATATCATAAAAATAATTGTGGAAAATCTTAATATATTTCAAAAGCATATATTTTTATTTAAATTTCTAACCTATTTGAAATAAGAAAATTTAGTAAATAATTAAATAAATAATATATTGTAAATTTTATTATAAAGGGTAGTCTGTTTATGTGTGTGAAAAGAGAAAGAGAGAGAAAAAGAATAATGCCTAAAAAATGAGGGCCCACTCTGCCATTCACGTGAAAAAAAAGGACCTATTCTCCAATCTAAACCGTTCAAAATTGATCAAACGACTTCAATTACATCTGATTTGTTTTAATAGATTATATTAATATAAAAAAATGTAATTGTAGCCGTTTGATCAATTTTGAACGGTTCGGATTGCATAATAGGGGAATCATTTTTTCAAAAAAAGGAGCAAATTGACTTCCCATCATATACTAGAGCAACACTTCAATTCATAGGTAATTCACTGTTACTGTCAGAAGTTTTCATACTAGAGAAAACAGTTCTGTATGTATATTATAGTACCACACCAAGATACGAAATAGTGATGACCTGTAGTAGTAAAATGTTAAAAACAGCATTTCACAGTTTATAAAGATAAGCATCCCATACCACCTGTAATATTAGTACTGTACAAGTGTTTGAGAGGCACAGAAAAAAGAAGATGAATTACAATGTAAGAAACAATTAAGGCCTTCTAGTAGTTTCTCTCTTGGAAATCTGATTCTGGTTCCTAACTGATCGAGGAATGAATGCAAACCCACGCGAATTCCGATGCCCAAAACTCACACTAGGAGGGGACGAAGCATCGACTGTGCTCAATTTCGACAACCCAGATACTATTTCCTCTACCCTCCCTTCCACCTCCATGTCCATTCCTGTTTTTGCTTTCTCCATTTCAGCCCCCATTTTTGTTTCCAGTTCTGTATCAATTGTCTCAGCCTGGTTTGATATTGGTTCTACTTCCATCTCTGATTCCCTTTCTGATTTTGTTTTCAACTCCGGATTGCGCCTGTTGTGCTTGGGACGTGTTTGCTTGGACTCCCTTTTAGCATCCAAATCCATAAAAGATCCATCATCATTTGTGTCACCGCCTTTGTAGGCCTTGCGCTGCAGCTTCTGGCGCTGGTTCTTTGATGGGTGTGCTTTCTTGTAAAATTCAAAAGTGCCTGGGAATCTGTGCTTGTCTATGAGGTGTTTCTGCCGGTTTTTGTAGCTCTTTAGCTTGGCCCCACACCCTTCCACCAGGCACTCATACTGTAATTAAACAACAATATAATATCTGAAATTTTCCATGATTAGATGAAATTTTACCATTCCATTAGCATTCTGAAATTTTCCATGATTAGATACAATCCATAAAGTCTCCTTGGAAGCCTGAACCATCTCTTTTATGGTAAGACAATAAAAATAAACAAATTTGCAAGCACTTTGTGACTTGCATTAATATTGCCTGTGTACTTGATCAAAGCTTAATTGTTTTTTCAATTAAGCCAAGTTATCAGGTGAGATAATGCAACTTCAACGCAAATTTTAATAAACAGAGTTTAACAGACATTTAACACTTAAAATATTCAAGAGGCTCCACTGATGTTTCAATGAAATATTTAAATTTTCAAGGACTACTGATCATAATCATGAGATTTTGCAGATTTCAATGAAACTCTTCCTATTTAATAATTGCAAATAGTAAAATAACAGAAATGTTGTAGCATGCATGTACCATAGGAAAGCCGCGAGCGACCTTAGCTTGGAAGAATGAATCATGAACCTCAGAAATGTGAATACTGAGAAGTCGGTTAGTGGGGTACACCCGAGAGCAAACCGAGCAGGATGCCATGTGGCGTGTATTATAGTGGTCCTCAAATTCCTCCAGGCACTCCAGTTGGGCCCCACAACCTGCTATAGGGCAGAACAAGCTATCCAGATAATTGGAGTAAGGGACGAGACAGAATTAGCATTTCAAAATTAATAAGTATACAATGTATTACAGTATAGTTCATCCATGCTGGTAAGGGAGTGGTTCAGAACCAGGTAGTTCAACAATCCTTGGTTTTCTTAGTACTCTCTTTTGGTAGGGACTATGGCTTGCAATCCTTGAACCAAACTGTGGGACAGCCTTGACATGTGTGGCTTAATGGGTCCAGTTCAAATTGGAAATATCGACCCATTAGCAACTCCACATGGGACGAACCTGACGGGCTATTGGACTCCAACAAGTTTTGACCCAACAAATTTACATTTAATTTTGATTTAACAAGAATACTGAATTCCAAAATAATTTTATTAGAAGCATGTATAAAAAGAAGAAAGATGTGCTACATATATGTGTTAAAACCATAAAAAAAAATGACAATTTAACAGCCATCCTACAAATGACCACAAAAGGTCAGGTCAGGCATAAATTATATTAATTCTTAAAGCTGCTTATACCACCAAGAATATGTATGGATATAAATCTGGACAGTTTGATAATTCTCCGAAGGAAGTAAATTCCAGAGTGCACTTACTTGGCATCTGCTATGTCCATCCTTTGAAGCTGGTACCTCTCATCTTCTGTTAAATCCAGGGCAACCTACAAAATCAGTAAAACATAGCAGTCAAGCTGTACTCTTAATCATTAAAGTGCCCCTACTGAGACAATAAGATCAGCACATGAAGAAGAAATGAAGTATACCAAAGACCATCAAACTAAGATTGGCGATGAGAAATTAAGCTAGTAGAGCAAGAGGAGAAGATAAAAAAGGTTTACATGCTTGGCTAGGAGCTCACGCTCCGTGTTCCCAGCGGCGAAGAAGGGGTCGTCGGGTTCAAACCTTCTTCGAACGGTGACCCAAAAGGGAAACCCTAACCCTAGGTCACGGGGAGCAGTCACGTTTGCATCCATTACATCCATGGCGCACGACACCAGTGATCTTGCTCGCACTCGGATCGCTCACACGAAAATTTGAAATTGCCTCCGGAAAACAAATAATTTGGGAGTGATATCATATGTCATACTGATACTTTTTTAATTCAAATGTCACTGAATCTGTGCTGAGTTAAATCTCCTAAAGTAACCCAATTTTTGAGTTTAGATCAGGACCGTCAGATTTGAATCGGGCCGTTAGATTAATGAGGCTCCGTGCGCTCTATCTTGGCCAGATTGATCCGGATTTGAATCGGACAGTTAGGATCTAAACTAAAAAAAAGAGTTTTCAGTAGGGGATTTGGACCCTGCTCTGGGGTTCCTGGTACTAATCGGAATGAACTTTGCTGTTTTTCTATAAGAAAAACAGGATCCTGCTTTTCAGATCCCAACCATTCAAATTTGTTGAGATTTGTGCATGAAAAAAAAATTTTATAGAGATACGTGAATAGAAAATTTTGAATGATTAGGATCGGAAAAGCAGGATCCTGCTTAGCAGAGTTGGATCTGGTATTGATCGGCCCAAGTGCCAATGAGTGCGTATCCTTCGAGATATCTTATATTTTGAGTGACCTACGTGTCCGTTGCCTATTCAGGGATAGCGCGGGGACAGTATTATTTTAGCTTTGGGATTCGTGCAGTTCGTATTTAAGGAGTTTGTATCCTCTGAGATATCTCAACTTTTGCATGACCAACATGTCTGATGCCTATTCGAGGGTGATGTATGGGGTCAGTGTCATGTGGGCTTTGAGATTCATGCAGAACGTCTTTAAACGGTTAGGATTTTCCATAAAGTCACGCAAAGTTTGAGATATCTCAAAGGATACGAATTCGTATTTAAGTGGGTGATATTCCAAAATGTCAAGCAAAATATGAGATATCTCAGGGAAACACATTCGTAACGGGTGTAACACGCATATAGAATGTTTAAAATGCTTTATAGAATATATTATCAATGTGACTTGTCCTAGTTTTGTATTTGATATAAACTCGTATTCTAACACTCCGCTAAAAAGGAAATCAATGTGGGTACAAGACTACAACTGCATTCGTCTGATATATGGTAATGCAATTGGGACGAACAAACTTTTGGCGTAGTTAATGTGTCTGCAACTCTGTGTTGATATAAACGCTTATCGATCAAGTACGTACGTAACGATCTTAATGTTGGTTGGATGTGCTTATATAATCACAAATTACAATTGTGTTGTCACTGAATTAATACACTCTTGACTGGACTAAGGTGGAGGTGTTATATAATTTTATCGCTTGATTTTATACTAAATTAATTACTAAATTTGTAAATCTTGTATGTAAATATATCATTCAATGAAATAGATTAGTTTCAATAATTTAGATTTATCATTTGAAGTATATCCAATTAATTTTCGAAACAATAATACTTAATGTATTATACAATACAATACAATACTGATATCTCCATATTATGTCTAGTTTACAGCCCTAATTTGCACTAAAACCTGTGTTTTAAATCCTATAAATGTATATTTTATACTTGTATTTCAATGAAATGTGGTACTGCTATGTTTTGTTTGATATTTTGGAGGAAAAATGATGAAAAACTGGATCTTACTACTTTTCATACTGCCCATATGACATACCGTGCGGGCCGTACAGGATCTGCCCCACTACACAAAGGTTCCACAACAGAGGCAGAAAGTCTCCAAGACAAAACACAGTCATACGGCCCGTATGGGGTCCCCTACGGCCCGTAGGGCGCTAATTCGGAAAATCCAGCTAGAATCTGAAATGAGCATAATTTAAGGAGGCCGAAAAGAAAACCTCTGGGGGCGCAATCTGGGGCATTAAAGGAGATATTTCCTCACCAAAAAAAGGGGATTCACCACTGGAACTTGGACAACTTTTCTTGGAGCAAAAGACAAGAAGGAAAAGAGGAAGAGAGGTGAAAAACGCGAGTTTGCAACAGATCTTCGTATTTTCTCACTGTTTTGTCACGAACTCTTTTATTTTTTGTTATTTGTGTTATCTTATGAACATAAGTTGCTAATTTACTTTGTTTCTAGGGTTAAGATGTAGTTTCTAGTTTAGTTTTGTTTGCATGCTACTTGGATTTTATGTTGAATGCTTTTTACTTTGTTGAGTAGTATTTTGATTGTTTTATTTGTGGTTGCTTGAATTGATTAGTCATCCCGTTAGATGAATGCGCACATCTAAGTGTTAAGAGCCAAGTCTATGACATTTAATTTAACCCAATAAAGTATATGAAGTAGGGTGAAACCAAGGAGTACCCGAAAGGTGAAACTTTCCTTGAGGGGAAAGTCATTGGATACTTTTAGTAAACCAACAAGTAACTTAGATAAATTAGGCCAAAATGTGAAAGTTGAGGTTTAACACGTCTAAGAGGGAAGTATTTGAGTCCGGTAATCGGGTACTAAGCCAAAATGCGAAAGTTGAGGTTAGGTATCTAGATCTGGTCGATAGAAACCCTAAACATTAGCATCAACGCATGAAACAATAGCTGCAGCATTAACTCGAGGCCCCCTACAGGCCGTACAGGAATCCGTATGGGCCGTATGCCTCGGAGCTGAACAGAAATGAAATCTGAACCCTAGAAACTCCTTTTTATCAATTGAAAACAATTTTAATTCTTTTTATTGTCTTTTAAACTTGTCATAAATCAGTAGAATTGTTAGAACTAAACCAAACCAATTTCTCTCACTTCTAGATACTCAAGTAATTTTAGGATAAGTCCGGTTATTTTCTTCTGTCTCTATGGATTGATACCTGAGCATACTCATTGATAGGATAGTGCACTTGTTATCTGATTTGACAGAGTGTAACAAAGGTTTAAAAGGTATAGCTTATTATACTGAAACTTTGTAGCATATATTATAGGTCCCACCATCACATTAATAAAATTGGGATTTGACGAAATCCTTAGGTGCATTCGATGTTAGATCTTAATCCAACGTTAAGCATATATGTGATATAATTATGAATTGTTTACTGTCATATATGGTTGTCACAATTAAAGTGATCTAATATGGATTTAAGATATTAGACAATCAATGTATTCAATAGGATGTGCTCCATAAGTGTGTAGAACAATTTAGACAAAGATCAAATCATTGATGGTCTGATTTTGAGATTTGCAATTAAGAAAACTGCCTTTTTGAAGCCTAGTGAGGGTGATCTGAGTGCAAACGCGCTCAGTACTTAGCCAATTTTTTTGGAAACTTCAGGAAAAAGTCCGAGCGCAGTACGGACGCACTAAGCTCCAGTGCGGGTGAACCACCCGCACTAAGGATTTAGTCAATTTTCTGAAAGTTCAATGCAGAAAAATGTCCAAGCCTAATGCGGACGCACTGGGTACTTAGTCAATTTCAGAAGTTTTGTTTTAAGTCCAGTGCGAGTGGCTCACCCGCACTGAAGTTTAAGGCAATTACTTAGACACGTTTTGACCCAGTGTGGGTGAACGACCTGCACTCGCACTATCAGATCTATATAACGATATATAGATGGGTCCCTAGGACACAAGATAACCAATTCAACTTAGAATTCTAAAAAGAGGTTATTCTTAGACAGAATTCTGAGAGCCTTTTCCCTTCTTCCACCATCAAATAATTGAGAGGAGAAATCCATTAGAAACTTGGAAATGATTTCTCCAGGGCAATCTTGTTGCTTTGGAAGACCTAATCTAAGATTTAACCAAAAAGGCGAGAAAGGAATAGCTTTCAAGAGTCTTGTCTCGCACTCACAGGGACGGTTGTTTCTCCAACCTAGGATTTGATATTCCATGAAAAATGAGATTGACTCAGGTATTGTATTCCACACTAAAGATTATGTTTTTGATCTCTTTGGTATAGAACGGTCTTAAGTTAAGGTGGGGATTGTTTCTTCTTCCCCGGGGTGTAAGTGTTTGATCCCTAGATGAGATGTAATTGTTTGATCTCTAGATAAGGCATAATTGTTTGGCATTTATGATTTCCAACATTCAGAATGCAAAACCTCTCGTTTGTATCTATGTGATAGAAGAATCACCCGATGAAATCCTTATGTGCACTCCAGAACGCAAAATCTCTCGTTTGTATTTATGCGATAGAAGGGTAAAGCCAATTAGAATGTGGTGTTTTTACTTTTTGCATTCTTATTTTTAAAGGTTGCATTATTACTAATTGCATGCATAAGCTACAAATCCTTATATTCAATTGAGGGATTGAAATTTAGGGGGGATGGAAAATTTGAATATCATTAGATTTTGAGATTTCTTTTACCATAATGATTTTAGGATTAGTCATCTTCAAGATTATTTCAATTGAGATCGAAATATTGGTAATGCAAAGGTTTCCATTGTCTTTAAATTCATCAAGTACAAATATTATGAATTATGTAGGCATTTTTTTTATAGCTTGTGCTTAGGAAATTTTCAATTATTTGCTAATTCATGTGTATGAGGGCGTTTTAAGTCAACCTAAAACCAAGTTTTTACTTAGTTTGTTTGAGGACGAACAATGGTTTAAGCTTGGGGGTGTGATAACGCCAAAACATATAGTGAAAATTATTACTTTTTAGGCTATTTTAGCAGATTTTGGAGAAAATTGCGAATTTAGACCAAAAATAGAGCAAAAATGTCATATTTGGGCTAATTCTGAAGAAGACGTCAAAATAGTGCAATACATGAAGTATACAAACACCTCACACAAAATGCACAACATGCAATATGGCGAAATTCACTGAAATTCAGCTAAGTACAGTGCCCTACGGCCTCAGCTATGTTGCATGCGACATAAAGGCCTGTACCGCAAGGGCACACAGATTCAATCTGTGGACCGTCTAGTTTGGATTAAATCTCAACTGTTGGACAGCAAGCTTCTGGAAGGACATGTTTCCAGATGTGGCAGGCCTTGCCTCACCTTGGAGCCTAAGTTTAATACTCCAAAAATAGCATTTTATGTTATTTTTGGCATTTTATGCTATTTTTGGCACCCATGATCTCCATGTTCTCCATGACTCCTCACCCATAGAGTAGGTTATATAAACCCCTCTTATAATATAAATTAGTGTGAATGTTTTAGTTGTGTAAGTCCATAGTTTAAAGCAGAATATTGCGTTAAATATTTTGAGTTGTGGAGAAGAAGAGGCGCTTGAAGTCCAAGGCGGAAGAAGAAAGAGTCTTCTAAGGAAGAGATGTCTAGGTTTTAGGTTATGTCTTTCATAAGCTTGCCTTAGAGTCGGAGAACTTTTCAAATACGCATAGAACTGAACCCAAGTAATATGTAGGGAATAATAGTACCGGTATGTGGCTGTGCTTTGCGAGGTGGTCAATATTGCATGCGATAGTGAGAGAAGGCTGTAGGCGAGGCTATATGCGGCAATGACAGAAGGCCGTATACAGGTAGACATGAGTGCCATAAATATTGTATTGAGTTGATTAGAAGGAATTCATCCAAAACTAGGCTCCCTAAACTTGGTTTACAACAATTAGCATCTCCACCTATAAATTCGCCAGAGTAAACTGTAAAATCAAATTGCACCTGTTATTATTATTATTACCAATTATTATTAGTATTCACACAATCCAAATAAACCCAAAAAACCTAGACTAGTGTTATTGTTGTTAAACTACTAAGATCTATCCCTGTGGATCAACACCCGACACTACTACACGGTAGGATTATGCGCTTGTAATCCGAAAGAGTATTATTATTGTAACTAAGTATATATTTATATGAGGAGGGTTCAAATGCCTCCATCATGCCTCCATCTCTCTCCATCATTTTCAAAGTTCAAACAGTCAATCCGAACCGCTTAACCTAATCTCCATACTAAAATATGTTTGGAGACCAAATTTTATATTTTTAGGAATTTTTTTACTATTTTTTTAGATAGGTAAAAAATCAGTAAATCTGAACCATCTAAAAACAATATTTTTGTACCTATCTAAAAAAATAGTAAAAAAATTCCTAAAAATATAAAATTTGGTCTCCAAACCTAGCTTTTTTTTTATTTTTTATTTAGACGCGTGGGGGTGGGGGTCATGCAGGGTGTGTCAACACGTGGCTGTAGAATCGTCGGTCCGGTTATTCGTTAACCGAACCCGTCTTCTTCTTTTTTTTTATACGTGGGGGTCATGCAGATTGGGGTGACGACACGTGGCTAATCAAACACTGTACACCCGTGGCTGCTAAATTTAAATTCGAATTTGAGTGTTGCATTTTCATCAATGGAAGAAGATTAGCATTTCTGATTTGCATCAGTGCGGGAAGAAGAGTAGAGAAGAAGTTTTAGAGACTAATCAAGTTTTTTTTTTAATATTAAAATAGTTTATGATATTAATTAGAATAGTTTAGAATATTGTTTGGATTGTTTAGATTGTTTAGAATTATTTGGAATATTGTTTGGATTGTTTAGATTGTTTAGATTGTTTAGAATTATTTGAAATATTGTTTAGATTGTTTGCAATTATTTGGAATATTGTTTAAGATTATTTGAAATATTGTTTAAGATTGTTTGGAATATTGAAAGATTGTTTAGAATTTGTTTGGAATATTATTTGGAATATTGTTTTGATTATTATGAAATGGTTTAGTTCCGTTTAGAAAAATTTTAAATAGTTGCCTGAATAATTTAGAAAGTTGCAAAATAGTGTAGAATAATTTAGAAAAGTTTCAAAATAGTGTAGAATAATTTAGGAAGTTCCAAAATAGTGTAGATTAATTTAGAAAATTTGAAAGTGTTGCCTGAATAATTTAGAAACTTTCAAAATAGTGTAGAATAATTTAGAAAAGTTTCAAAATAGTTTAGAGTAATTTGTAAAATACCAAATTGGTGAAAAATTAATTAGAAAGTTCCAAAATAGAGTAATTTGTAAAATTTAAAAATGGTGAAAAATAATTTAGAAAATTCAAAATAGTTTAGAATAATTTAGAAAACTTTCAAAATGGTTTAGAGTAATTTGTAAAATTACAAAATGGTGAAAAATAATTTAGAAACTTCCAAAATAGTGTAGAATAATTTAGAAAAGTTCCAAAATAGTTTAGAGTAATTTGTAAAATACCAAAATAGTGAAAAATAAATTAGGAAGTTGTAAAATAGTGTAGAATAATTTAGAAAATTTTAAAGTGGTGCCCGAATAATTTAGAAAGTTCCAAAATAGTCGATAATAATTTAGAAAAGTCCAAAAACGGTCTAGAATAATTTAGAAAATTTTAAAATAGTGTAAAATAGTTTAGAAAATTTAGGTAATCCAAATTGATTTAGAAATAATTAGAAACATCCAAAACAGTTTAGATTAGTTTAATTTTTTTGAAAACAATAGATTAACTTTGAAAACATCAATAGATTAACTTTTAGATTAGAAACATCCAAAACAGTTTAGATTAGTTTAAATTAATAACATGCCTAGGTAACTCGAACTTCTCAATGAAGTCCCCCACCCTAGCTACCTAGACCTATAAGCTCTTGTTAGTCTCTCCTCTCCTCAAATATTAGTACTTCGCAACTAAGTCCATCATACCAATACCCGATTCGAATTGAGATGTCCTAATTTGGGTTTGACTTCACGGTTAGGTTCTTCACCAAGTCCCTAACCTTAATTTCTATAGTTCCGGCTTAGATTAAATTGGTTACAATCTTAATCTAAACCTAGGGTATTTGCATTCATAATTTGGTACTATCCTATTGATCGCAGTCAATTTTGAGTTCTTTAGAATCCAAAACGGGATACTACAATTCAAGTATTAACTATGTAATTAATACAAATGATTAAATCACAGAAATTAACAATCAAATCCCATAAAATAATCATAATAAAAATAAATAACTGAATAAAATAGAATTAAACAAGTTCATGCATTGACCTAAACCCCTAGAGAGAGAACTACTCCCTCATAGAGAGATCCATTACAAAAATTGGCAAAAGTAAGAAGAAATAAAATAAAGAAATGATTACACCCTTTATTGAATCAAGACCCTCTATCTTGCCGACTTCTTGCTCAGGAAACCCTTCTTCTCCTTGCTTGAAAGCTTTCCTTTCTCCATAATTTATTGCTAAGTGTGTAGAGAGAGAGTGAAAGAATGAGGGATGATGAATGGGAAGAGATGATGGATGGGATGAGATGAGATGCCCTCTTTTATAGCCAATGATCATGTCCAATTAAGAGCCTAGGAAGTGGAGTTAGTGGGTGTTATATTTGGATTGTTTTTCAGGATTGTCTTGTCCACACGTGGTTGTCAAAATGCGTCCATGATGCACCAAAAATAGAAAAAATGTCAAAAACGTGCAATTTTGGCTTTCTGCGGGTCCAGTGCGGGTTCTCCGGGCCGCACTGCGGATGGGCTGATCCGCACTGAGAAAAATTTTAGTTTTTAGTATCTCATGTTGTAGATCTTCTCGCTAGCTTTCCAAAAAGTGGCCATAAGCCTTAATCGGAGTTACGAGTCAAAAGTTATGACCGTTTTAAATTCAGACTCTATTTTTGGCTGACTGCAGTGCGTCCGCACTGCAATCCGCATTGCTACAGTACCATCCGCACTGCGTCCTCACAATCTGCACTGCTACAGTACCATCCACACTGGGATCTGCACTGCGTCCTCACAATCCGCACTGCTACAGTACCATCCGCGCTGGGATCCGCACTGCGTCCTCACAATCCGCACTGCTACAGTACCATCCGCGCTGGGATCCGCACTGCGTCCTCATAATCTGCACCGGGATCCGCACTGCGTCTTCACTATTCGCACTGTGGATGCATCGAGATCCGCACTAGGCTCGGACTTTTCCTGTGCGACCAGAGTGCGGCTGCATCAAGATCTGCGCATCAGCACGGATTTTGATGTATAGCTTATTATATCTTTTTTAAATTGGCGCGCGTTCAGAAATCCATCTAAGTACTTATTTTGGCCATATTCCAAACCGTGTGTTCGCAGTGGGCATATTTCTTCGGTTTTTCTTTATTTTTCTTCATTTCTTGCAAGTTAAAATCAAGCAAACGCAGTAACTTGATCCTAGGTGTAATTTATTTACTTTATATTCAAAATACAAGATATTTGGTGTTATTTCGTGATAAAAATTAGATCGAATATATACATAATTTAGGCCTATCAGTATGCGGTCGTGCCGTCTCTGTCCTTTCTTGATCAGATTCGAATCAGGTTTAATTTTTGGGCCATTATATGCAGGCCATTCACATTGGTTGCCTTTCGGTTCCCAATGTCCGCTCCATGTTTGTAACACTATTGACATACGGTACAAGGGGTTGACGTATAAATTTTCATCATATCTCATTTCGCAGACAACCGCCATGAAATGAGAACATGGTATGCTGGTCAGTTGAGGCTTCTGACATTCACATTCAACCTTGTTGTTGTCCATAACAACAATCCTATAACCGAAATCCCTACAAGTATACTCAAGTCTCGGTTGATTGCGTCTTGCTGGTATTTTTTCACCCTTAACCATGGCCTCAAAAAGACCATGTCTTCCACGGTAAGGAATCACAGTCATGTCATTTCCTTTTTCGATACGCTTTTGCAATAACTTAGTTACTCTGTCGGACCACACCTGACCATCCTGAAATCTCATTTGAGCTTTGTTCCATCGGTCAAAAAACCATTTATTAAACTTATAAAACGTGTCCTCCACGACCGCTGCAACCGGTAATCACCGACTAATTTTGAACATGGCGTTCAGTGACTCTGACCTATTTGTTGTCATTATCCCCCATCGGTGACCTCCGTCCTCTGCTTGAAACAACTTCTCTGGACATGAAAGCTCGTCTTCATCATTAGGGTTCCTCTTACCCACCTTGTTAAGGTAGTCGATAGCCTCCGGAGAACCAATTTCAAAGTCTTGTAACATCTCCTGCAACCTCCTAGGTTTGCATTTGTTCATTCTAGCTATGAACCTATCACTAACCTCTCTCTTACGGCCCACGTGCTTATAGAGGTTTTCGGCAACATGTTGAGAGCAATACCGGTGCACACATTGATCGGTAGTCTCATCCCACCCGAGATTTGGATCCCGGAACACGGCTTTAATTCCCAAATGTCTATCAGATATGACACAAAATAATCGATTATCTCCAATTACTTCC